>VXAZ01004831.1:708726-753197 GCA_013399875.1 Gymnorhina tibicen
CCTTCCCTTCCCTTCCCTTCCCTTCCCTTCCCTTCCCTTCCTTTTTTTTTTTCCTAATTCCAATCTTCATTGACTAGCAAATATTATTATCTCTACATTCCAGGACCTCATTTGGATATGCTTTTTTGGTAATAACTGAAAGTATTAGAGAGTAAAGCCATTTTCACTTCCAGGGAAAAGAAGACAATACTATCTTAAAGTTGTGGCTGAATATTTTGTTTTTAAGGAGGCAATCCTTTTAAAGTGGCAGATTAGAACATGTCATTGCAAAAGTATTAAATATCCTATTTTTATGCATGTATGTTTTGTGCCAAAATAAAATGTTGCTTAGCTTGACATGACTTTGGAAAGCAGTTTGATTTTTGTTTGAAAGGTTTTCAAAGAGAAAAGAGGTATATATGAGTTTTTCTGATGCAATCTAATAACAATATTTAGAATTTGATATTACTAGATGGTAATAACAGATTGGTTAGGCATTAATTCATAAGTGAAAGGTCAAAAATACAATGCAAATATGTTAGTACTTGCCAATTTAAATCTTTAAAAATTTTTTTTTCTAAAAAATAATTATAATAATATAACTAAAAACTTTTATAATTTTCAGAAATGGAATCTGAAGAAACAGACTGAAGAAATTCTCCATGGTAGCCTCATCAAAAAGCATATGGATTCTATATGAGAGGACAATACCTGTCTTTTCCCCATTGTCAAAATTGCTGTCATTCTGACTACCGACAGGATCTTAGGAGTCAAGAGAAAACCTTCTTACAAAAGAGACAGAGAGACAATTCTGAAGTGGAATATTTGTGCCACAGATACAGAAGGGCTAGTTTTAGCTTGTTAAAACTATTTCCTGTGTTATTATTATCACATTGAAGATGCATGTCCTCACTGAAACCACAAGTAATGCTGGTTCAGGTTCAATTTGCAGCTGAGGAGCATTGATTTATCAGAGCTAAGCATCCCTGCTGACTACGACAGCTAATTGTTATGTGGGTGAAGCAGCCTTTGCCAGACTGGTAGAGGTATCCATCCCAAATGACACTCTCTCAGGGGTGTTCCGCCCTGCCTACTGCGGTTGTCCTTTAGAGAAAGAGAGTCAGAGCTCACCACTATAAATCAATATCAGTTAATTTTAAATCCAAATAAATAAAACCATGCAGGGAAGATTTCACTGAGAATTACAGTCCTAAATATGTGTCTCAGTCAAGGCCTAACTTCCTAATTACAAAATTATGATTAAAAATTAAATCCTGCCCCAAGTGTCACCAACCTTGGAGGTATCTAAATTCATAAAGAAAATTGGGTCTTCTTAGAGATCTCCACATGACCAGAAAGCAAACTGGAAAACATACCTACCCAACTCTCTAAAATACAAAAATTAATGATACATGAGTGCTCATTCTTACACGGACTGATCCAAGAAGCATATTACAGACATTCTGGTTCCCATGGAAAAAGTTTTCTGCAAAATCTATTCAGCTTCAAATATAGAGCAGATGCTGGTTTTCTTGTAAAAACCATGTCTGTGATGATTAGTGCATGAAATCAGTGCAGGGCTGCACATACACTCTTGGCCAATAGCCTGGATAACACCACCTGTTACGATAAGAATATGAGTGCACACAGTGTGTGTGTATTGAATAGACAAAACTGAATGGTGTTTGTCCAAAAAAAATCTTGTTAAAGAGGAAGAAGACTCCTCACCCCAGCTGTCTTCTTTAGGGAAGAAGACAGTGATTAGCTAGGTTAAACATTACCCATGAATTTTCAAACACTTTCTTCTTTTGCAGCAAAGAAAGTTTAGAGAAAAAAATTATGTTAAAATTTTAAATTAAAAAAAATCCTAACAAAAGCCACCATGAAAATTCATTTGTCATATTTCATATACCTATTTAGGGATGAAATGAACTACATTTTAAAATACTTAATTGTTCCATGTTTATAAGGGATTCTAATGGATTAAATTATATCTGGACAGGTGAATACTGTTTCTACTGCTAAGAATTTTTTTCCACCATTCATTCCATGAATAGAAGAAGATGCCTGCTGGAAAAAAATGTATTAGAGAGCTAAACATGGGAAAGTACTTATGAACACCTTTCTGTTTAATGTATACTTTTGCTGGTTTCTGGGAACAGGTTATTTGGATTGCCATCTTTCAACAACCTGACTTTTCATTCACTGTCTTAGGAGTGTGCTGGTTCTGATCTATCATATGGATAATAAAAAGGGCAGATGATGTGATCCTTATATCCTTGTTAGGTCCAGTCCGTGACTGCCATTTTAACTTGAAGATTGGGATACACATTTGGGATGTACTGAAATATTTTCATTTTGATTTTCTGGCTAAACTAAACCAGAAGTTTTATTATCGGCCTTCCATTTCCTATGTAAATGTATTTTCCTATTCATGTAAAACTTTTGAATACTTAGTTATCAAACTTAAAAGATTCCTTGAAAAATAAAAATAGAATAATGCAGCAGGATGTTTACACTTAGATGTGGAAACCCAGCTTCAAGCTGCTGCCCTGAATCATGCACAGAGCAACCTAAAAAAGCCTCCAGGTATTATAGGCCGTGTAAGCTCATCTGCTTAGCAGCAGAGGTCATGATGAGCACATCACCCCCGTGGTCTATTATCTCCTCATGAAATTCAGAGACCAAATCAAGGATTCTCCTCTAGTATTAAGACTCTCTACAGGACTGGCACTAACTGGCAGAAAAATTGTCTTTCCCTGCATGATCCTGACCTCCCAAGGCATAACGTTCGAGTGAGGCTCTGAAACTCTTGACCAATGGAATAAAGATCATGTGAAATATCTGACAGTATCTGGACATCTAACTGTGAAGAAGAGTTACTGTCATGCATGTATGTATTTGTGTAAGTAATGCAGGAGTAATTGCTTCTCTGCAGCTTTCCTTTAAGCTTCATATAAATGCATATAACTTTTACATACCCACGAAAAAGCAAGCAGCCTCCAGCCTCCCTCCCCAACCCAAGAAACAAAATAAAACAAAAAAAAAACCCAAGAAAACAACTAAACCCAGAAAATCAATACCAAAAACCTATAGGCTAGATAAAGAAGTAGAGGAAAAATACTATTCTTCACGTTTTTCTCTTTATACACATGGGATGAGGATCAGGGAAGTATTTGAGGTAAAAAGGCTCAAATGCTGGATTTTGAAATAACTATTTTTAAATTAAAACTTTCTATTTTATTTTGCAAAATAAGTAAAAATGGTGAAGGATGGAGTGGGCAGTGGTCAGTGGGCAGTGGGCAGTGGTACAAAGAGACCAGTCACTAACAGTGTACCCCAGGATCAGTAGTGGGTCTAAGGCTGCTTAACATCTTCATTAATAATCTGAATGATGGGCAGAGCCCACCTTAGCAAGTTTCCTGAGCAAACAATGCCAAGAAGAGTGGTTGATGTGCCAGAAGGCTGTGCTGCCATCCAGAGGAACCTCAACAGGCTGGAGAAATGAGCTGAGAGGAACCTCATGGAGCCCAAGAAGTGAAATGTTAAGTCCTTTCTCAGGTGACAGAAAATTTCTTTTGCTGAAATGCATATTTTTCAAGGTGACTTTGCAGGCTTTCTAGTTTTGAATGCAGATTTCAAGAAATTAGATCTGAAGAAAATCAATGTCTTCAGCATTCCTTTACCAAAGACACATTACCAGCTTTCAACAAACTGTAAAAATATTTATGTATTTGTGTACATATGGGTGTATAAAATCATAAATGAATTTACCAATATCTATAACCATGTGCAAGTACACACAGACCTCAATACATACATACATACATACATACATACGTTCAGAGACAGATTGTTTTAGGAAGATTTTTGTGTGTACATTTGTATGTATAGAGGCTTACTGAAAGTTAAAAGATCAGGCACTACAGTGACATAATTTAAACAAATAGGATTTGAATACAAATGAAAAAGTAAAACAACTCTTTTAACTTCTATCTTACCTCTTTTGGGGTTTATGGATAAAACATCTTTTCTATGGCTGGGAATTGAATTTCTGCTGAAGTAGGCTGGTTTAAGCTCCTTGTGTTTCTTGTGAATAGTCATTAAAAGAAAGTAAAATCAATAAAGATATTCCTTCCAGAACTTGAGAAATATTTGCAAAAGCTGTAGCAAATATTTTTTGCTAGAACAGAGATAAATACGTACATATATCTTAGAAATAATGGAATTCATTGCAGAGTTCTGGGATCAGAGCTTAGGACTGCATAGTAAACAGTTCCAAAAGCATTACCATAAGTCAGAGAATCTGAAGATTTCACAGCGTAATATTCACATGGGGAGTTTTTTAGGTAGGGTGATGGGAAGGAACAGTAGATATGAAATACTAACAGAGCAGTGGGAAGTATTTCAGTGTTCTTCTGGACAGAGCTGAGCAAATGCCTTTTACCTGAACTTGGCACCCAAACTGTAATTTCTAAAATATACTTGATACTTTGTTTTGATTATGCTACCATAAACTACAAGTATTTCATCTTAATGGAAAATTCCAAGTAATGCAGGCATCAGAACAGACCTTTGATGAGTCTGAAGGACACTTCACTCTGAACACCGCACAATGCACAAACCCATTTTGCTGAACCACAGTACCCCGATGTCAGATTACCTTCTGTCTCCTCTACAGCAAACAGTTGCATTTGAGAAGTGATTTATTCCAAGAAACTGACAACCTCATATTCAGTTCCACTATGAAATTCATGTGAAAAGTTTTGGTCAATGTTTTGCTTTCAGCATCCTGTGTGTTGAACAACCAAGGATGTCAGCCGGAAGAAGCAACCAATTAAAGGGACTCTGGAGATTCAAATAACTTGTGTTATCCTTTCACTGCTCATTGACTTTTAGAACACATTTGAAATCACAGACAAAATCAATGTAAGTTTTCCACAGAGAGTGTCAGAATACCTTACTAATTTGTGGATGTAATGTAATTTAATATATGTGCATGTAATGCAGACATTTTCATCTGTAACACAAGCAGGATAAAATTTATCAAATTTAAATTATGCTGAATCAACATATTGCATTGATTGAATGAGCAAAAACCAGCACAAATTTTTCATTTGTTAATACAAGTAAAAATTGATTCAATATAATATAATTGTAATACTATTGATAATATATAATCATCAAACAATAGCATTTGGCCAGAGTGCTGAGACATTCAGACATACATTATGATGGATATCCTTAATATTCCACTATGAGTAACTATAGCTTTTAGTGTTTGGATTTTTTTTTCCTCCTGCATATTATCCAGAAGAGAAAAACTTGCTATGTCAAAACCAAGTGGAATTTTTCTTTGGAGCTGGTCTAGGAAGAAACACCTTTTGAGATACCAGGATAGTTTCTAATATACTTGGTTTTCTCTTGGAATTTACTTTATAAGAACCGATCTGGTCCAGCCATCCTCAGTGAGTTATAGGACTGACCAGAACACAGTTCAGAAAGCTACACCTTTGCATTCTGTAAAGGCTGGGTTGCAATAACAGCCTTGCCTTTTTTATTCTGGTGTGTACAGCAATGGTAGGTATCTAACTGCCTTCTGACAACCTTCCACTCATTTTTGAGGGGAAGTGGCTCATTTCACAGCAGCTACATGGCACTGGGAAATGAGATTTTCTGGAGAAGTATCCTGTGTGATAATATTTGAAGTGACTAGAAAATGAGGTACAGGGAGATTGCTGTGCAATAGGATGGTTACTGTGAGCACTTCAAATGTTTATCACTATACACGACACTGACAAGCTTTTTACCCAGTTTGATGTCTTGTTGTTTAACAAGCATAGCTCTACTAACACTGAATAAAAAAAATAATTTTTATTACATCTAAACTGAACAGACAATAAAATTCCAACTAGGACAATGGGTTTTTTCCTGTGCCTCATTGGTTTGAACAGACTGCTTAGGACAAGGTTTTTTGGCAAGTTTTTATATTAAACAAAATTCATAGAATGGTTTAGGTTGGAAGGGAAATTAAAGATCATATATTTCTAAAGCCCCTGCCTCCTGCAGACACCTTCTACTAGACCACGTTACTCAAAGTCCTGTCCAGCTTAGTCTTGAACACCTCCAGGAATGAGGAGGCCATAACCTTTCTGGGCAACATGTTCCAGTGGCTCACTACTCTAATTGTTAAGCATTTCTTTCTAATACCTAATCTAAATCTACCCTGTTTAACTTAAGGCCATTCTCCTTGTCACATCACTACATGCCCTTGTCACAAGTCCCTCTCCAGCCTCCTTATAGCCTCCTTTAGGTACTGCTAAAAGGTGTCCCTGAAGCCTTTTTTTGAACAGCCCCAACTCTCTCAGCCTGTCATAATAGGAGAGAAAAGCCCTTGTGACAGTCTTTTGTGCATCACACAGGGCTGGCTAGAGACTTCATAGAAGTTGCATTATCCTAATACAAAGAAAAATGGTTATTGTATTAGCAAGGTAAATTATCTAAGTTACCTTCCTGATATTCCACATTCCCAATCAGATATGTATAGAGCCATTGTTCCCACAGAATTGAATGCCCCCAGATACTGGCAGGCAGCTGGGCAGGCATGTGTCAGCAAGGCACAATAATTGCACTTAGTGGCTTACTTACAAAAATAAGATTTAGATATGGTCTTATATCTGCATTATTTTTCTCAGAGCTGCAAGTCAAAAACAAATTTGTTCATTATTATTAAGTTTATAAGGAATATAGTTCTCATGGAGATAATAAAAGGTAATGTTTTAGACTACTAGAGTGTTTGTAGAAGATTTCATCTTTGAAATTCTGATAATGGCAAAACTCCCATTGGCATCAAGGAGAATTTTGCCTGCCAAAAGACTGCAAGATCAACCAGAAAGTATTTACAATAAATTTAAATTACATTTAAGGGCTTTTATGACTTCAAAAATCGTTTTTGTTTTGCCACATAATAGGTCTCTAGTCTTCTGATGAACTAATTTGCAGGTTCTTCTTCATGGATATTAGTTTACACATTTCAGATAAAGGTACAAATTAGAATATCTTGGAGTACTGAATTTTGCCCTATCTTAAGCTTCAGGGAGACGGGATAAAAATGAACCATCAGCATTTTGTTTGGTTTTGGTCCAACTCTCCACATAACCAAAGAGACTCATGATTCATCAAGAAGATACTTTGGGCTGGAGAGAGAGAGCTAAATTTTCTCTGATTATGTCATGGAGATCAGAGGTACTTACCTCTTTAATTTGCATGAAGAATACATTTGTATTTTATGAAGTATTTTACTCTAATTAATGTTATTAATCTAAACATACACTTTCTAATTTTACATAAAAATTTAAATGTAAACAAGAAATGACAAAGAGAAAGAGAGAGGGGGAAATGGAATGTTGGAAGAAGGGAGAAACTTTTCTGGAGAGTGATCCAGATCGTAAAATTTATAGAAGTTAACTGATTCTGATTGGAAATTCCCATGTCAGTTGCCTATGCTTAAATGCTACTAATAACCCTCAAGATGAAGAAAGAAAATAATTGAGCTACTTTTACTACACTTTGCACACTGATGTTTTTATTCTGACTAAATGATATGGATTTAGATATTGTGACAGATCTTTTCTGATACAGTAACATAAGGCAGCTTCTAGCCACTTGTTAATTTTGTTCCTTTGCCCTCTCAGCAAAATCCTAGAAAAGCCTAACCTGAAGACAAAAATATAAGCTTACAATTATTATCACTGTTTCATTAAACTGCTACAACCCACTCTTCATACATAAGAAGTTGAGAACCTGATAATTGCAGCATGATTGCAGTACTGATTTTCTCCTTTTTGTCAATGACTTTGTACTACAATTCTATTGCTCATAACCTTTGAATACCTAACATGTAATTTTGTTCTGATTTATTATACCTTGAATAATATTTGATTGGTATGAGTTACATGATGGTATCACTTACTCTGGGCATTATAAATGCATCTGAGTGTTTACCACACTGAGAAATTCATCACAGCAGTCTGAAGAAAGATTATGGACTCTAAATAAAATGACTTATTTAATAAAGTGTCTTTTTAAATAGACTTCAAAATTTCACATCACTAGAAAAGTCAGGTTTAGAAACATTCTTTTCTTAAGAGAAAAAATAAAGCTCAGTTTTCTCTCTCTAAATATACACATATAGATTACAGATGTGCTACTAAATTGTCTGCTTCTGAAAATTACATACAGATCCATCAACAGAATGGTACAGAACAGTTTTATAATTCTCCTATCCAGTGTGATCTCAGTATAATTTTTATAAGATTACATAGCAGAAACTTACCCTGCTGCACCTTTTTTCTTTTGTGAATGGGGAATAGAAATGTGGATGGTTTGAAGGAAATTGTCCAAAGGCATACAGAAGCAGCTACCATTTTTTCCTCTTCCACTTACTCCTTCTGATTAGTTCATAGGAAGGTCAACCACAGGAAAAGAGAACAATGGCCCAACAGGGAATAGAAATAAGGAACTCTTAGACCTATTCTCTTCTCAGCACTGAGATGTCAGTACTTTGTAAATACAAAGGATCCCTCGTTCACCCCTGGTTTTAGCTAAGATACAAGAGTCATCTGGTATTTGCAGGAGACCAGTTCCTTTAGTTTTGATGTGATCTTCTATCTGGGTTAAAGTGGTTGAGAAATAATATTTAAATCCCAATACAGGGTTTTCACAAACCCACTAAAGTTGTCACAAGGTTTTTGTGGGAGAACAATCTTTATTGGATAATTATTTAATTTTTTTAATGATAAAAGGGATGAAAAAAATAAAAAGAAAATTACTTTGACGTATATTTTTAGAGCTTGATAATCTCTATCCAAGTGGCCTACCAGTCCATAGGGAAAGGCATTTTCACCAATTATCTACACACACAAACACATCTGTGTCTATACACACAGAAACATTTACATGTGGAATTTTGTTTTATCTTAGAAACATGCTACATCCCTGGCCACTGGTATAACTCTTACAAAATCTTAGAGTTTTACTCAAGTTTGAAAGGAAAGTAGTATGCTGTAAAGCTTATAATTTTATCTTCAATTGGGAAAAAAAATCAACAAAAGAGGTGTTTTCATGTTCTGAATGGCTTTTCTGTCTTTCAAAAATTTTGCATACATATGTAGTTACAGCAGCAAAAGGACTTATTTATGAAGTTAAAGGTAACAATTACAAATATCTCATTTAAATGCAACCTTACAGACAGCTGAGAAAGGGAGGCAAACATCACAATTTAAACTTCAGGAAATTAATCACATCTTAGCACTGAGTACGTGAAGTTAACAGAATGCATATTACACAGAAAGTGAAAAAGAACTGTTGAGAAAAGGAAAGAATTAAAAATAAATAATGTACAGCAGTATGTCTGTTCAGTGACAGTGAACTGGCCTTTTAAATATCTCATATTTATTCTTCTTTAATTATTCTCCACAGATATAGGGCTTAGGCTGAATTGAAGTGTGTGCTACAGAACTAACACAGCTACTAGCAACTTGCATTATATTGCCTGCCAGTCATTTTATTAAACACCTACTACCTTGAATTTTGTCACAGCAGACAGCAAATGAATACGGGATTTTTAGGAAATTCGAAAACATTACTTTATTAACTTTTATAGTACAGATTTACATAGCAGCTAAACAGTTTGCTTTTAAAAAAATTAAAAATGTGTAAACTGCATATGCCACTCTCACTAGCAATAACAAATAAGACAAGTGTTCCTGCTAGAAATGTCATTTAGAGGCATCATTAGAAAACTCAGTAAGAGTTATCTGAACAAAGTCTAGTTAACCAAGAAACACTATTCATAAAAAAAATAAATCATTGTCTCACCCTGAAGGCACATAGATTTCTCCAGCAGCTATCAGAGGAGCAAATTCTAAAGGCAACAGGGATTCACCATTTTGCTCAACCCACCAAGATAATGTTCAGTGCATCACAGCAGTGACTCAACAGCTGTACTAAGCCCTTTTCATAAGTGACAGGTTCTGCCCTATACAGAACTTTGGAAATGCTTCCAATTTGAGCAGTTTAGAGAGGAAAGAAAATACTTTAAAAGCATGAGCAAAGGTAGAGGATGTGGGTTAGGAAGGTCCACCTACCTAAAAGGCACAGGAAAGTTCATGCAGTTTTCTGTTCACTGCTTTGCCCCCTGAGAAAATATGTTGAAATAATTTAATCTTCAAGGAGTAGGCACACTTGATAAAATACAGACATCTTCAGCACTGAAATCACCAATTCGGTTCTTCAAAGTTCCCCAAAACATTCTGACCCAGATTAACTACTGAATGGCAGTAAGCACTCATTCTCACGGGAAAAAATAACCTCATCTGAACATAAATGTGTAGAGCAAGTCAAATGAATTGTGTCTTAAGTATGTAATTTTTTTGCTCAAATATAAAGGAAGACTTGGATGATTAGTTCATCTGCGCTTTCCTGAACTGCATGTATTTAATAGAATTGCATCCAAGACAACCAAACTATGTAGGCTTATCAGAAAACATGAGCTGTGTTGAAATGGTTGTATAATCCTAGCTAGTACTCTCTGATAAAGGAATCAACCAGAAGGTATTGGAAAACTGCTGAAATCTATAGCGACATCCACTCCCCGAAATAAAAAAACCCAAAACCCACAAAACTAAACAAGAAAGCTAAAACCAAAAGGCAACAAAAGGAAAACAAAAACAAAACAAAAACCCCCACCCCACAAACAACCAAAAAAACCCCCAAACCAAACCTACAAACAAAAAACCCAAAAAAACCTCCCAACAAAACTAAAAATCAACCCAATGTAGAGTTTTTTCCCCAATCTAATTTTCAGGGAAAGAAGATATGTGAAAGATCTTCCACGAAGACACAAACTTTTGTATAACACCCTATCCACCATATCTAAACAGGACAGATTCTAGTCACATATATTTTGAATCCTATGTTTTATGACACCTGGGCATTCTTAATACATGCATATACTACATGTGTCCAATTTTTTAACTTACAGTGATGACCTTCATGAAAAATTTATGCTATAGGATTTCATTCTTTAAAAAAAATTGATGAAAATATTCCTCCAAGCTTGCTGTCTGATTGAATATGCAATGTAACTCAAAATGTGAGAATGTCATAGGGCATCAGAGGAAAGGAGGTAGAAATAAACACAAGGACATATACCATTACAACTGTGAAAATAATAGATTTTTTTTTTTATACCCAATTCCATCGTCCTTTCCCTTTTCTAATTAGCTTTCCTCCATAACTTCTCTTACAGCTATTTAGCCTCCGGCTGGGATGACATGTGGAAAAATTCCTCTGAGGCCGGTGGTAATGTTGTTCTCTGGATTGCCCAGTAATAGTCACAAAGTATTGTTGATAAAATCTCTCAAGCGCAACACCTCCAGGATAACAGCTAGTGGCCAATAAAGTAGGAACGACCTGAAGTTCATTTCCCTTTTTGCGTGAAAAGAGAATGACCCTATCTCTCCTCTGCTGTTCTTCATTTCAAGGTCAACTCAACACATTATATTTTAACTTACAATATTTTATGATACACAATTACTCAGTAGATATACAGTACTCTTATATTTTATATCCTTTATTGTCTATGATTAAACACTGAAATGGAAAATAAATAGCTTATGTGCAAGTAGAGAATCTGTGTACTAGAGACCAATGATCAATCAACCAGTTGTGGTTGATTGTGGAATCTGATGCATGTTTTAAAAATCAGTGCCTCTGCAGGTTCCTGTGTTTATAAACAGGGTTTATGAGAGACAAGAGCTGGATCTCTGATCCTAATGCTGAGAGTTTGGGATTCAGAATGCTCAGTGTTGTGCCTCACAGAGTGTCAGTGATTAAAGCAATATTTAATGTTTAATTTTTTGTTTATTTTCTGTCCAACTGCTTCATTTTATATTGTCCCATTATGAAAACCATATGTAGATCCTGCTATAATATGCAGAACACAATTACTCTCCTGTTAGAATTCTTTTGATTCATCAGTAATGATGTAGATTAATACAGGGATGTACAACATGTAGAAGAGTGTTCCCTTGTTTCTCAAATGTCAGTTGTTTTAAAGCCTTGTTTTAAAGATAACCCCAGACATGAAATTTCTTCTTTTATTTAAAGTTCTCTAAAGGATGGAGCTGGAATCAGAAATGAAGACAAAAGTTATTTTCAGGTGAAGAAAAGGAACTGTTCATCTCAGAAATTCCTAATGAAGTCTTAGTCCATACTGTATGCCTTCAGCACATAGGACTAGTGAATAGCAGCATTAGAAAAAAAATCAAGCAGCCATTATCATTACTATCATCATCATCAGTCATCAGCTCCATCACCCAGGTTTGTGCTTATGCTGTAATGAAAAAAAAAAGAAAAGAAGAAAAGAATGAAAAAGAGAAAAGCCTCCTGCTAATTCTAGATTGCTGAATAATTTTAGCTAAACAATACACTACCCCCATGAATGACCTCCTAAGGGAGGCTGCAACTCATGACCTCTGTCATTAGCCTAATAAATATAATCCCATTATATTTGCTTCTTTTTTTATAGAGACACTGCTAGGAAAGGTTATCACCCACTCCTGTGTGAGAATTCTTCTGTCCCCATGGATGCACAATATGTCACCCACTGTCAGTCAGATCTTCACCGACATGGACAAGAAGCAGTGGCTGTGTGATTGGCCTATGCAACATACTATGTTCTTCCAGAAGAATGAACATGAGTCCAAAGGGACCATCGTTGATGTTGTCAAGCATGGAGATTTGGTGCGAATTCCCTGCTAAGTCAGTCAGAGCAAATTATTTTTTATGACGTATTCCTAAGGAGGCTCTTGGTGAAAATAGTGGGTTTGTTACTTTTGTTTTCTACTTGTCAGGATGCTCAAAAGTATCTTCTCATAAATTTCCCATAACCTTTACAGGAATAAAAATGGGAGTTTTCAGTCACTGAAATTTTGCTGGAAATACGCTGGGCTGAGCATTGCAATTTTTAGCATAAAATGCTAACAAATACAGAATTTTTCTTTCCTGTAATGACGGTTTTAACCTTCCTGACAAACCACAGTAACCAGCAGGAGTAAAAATGTCATTGTGGATGGCCTAAAATTTGATTTTTAAAGTAAACTATAGGTAAGAAAACTCACTTCCAAATTTGGGAAAATACTATTTAGTTGGAAAAGTTGGTGTGTTGTTGTTTTATTAGTATTATCAGCTATTAGTATTATTAGCTATTTTTTATTAGTATTATCAAAAATCACAATATTTCTGTGTTTACTGAGAGGGAGAATAATTCTGCAGAATTAGGCTATTTCAGAATTCCAGGACCAGAGCCATATAAACTTTATAAGATGTCCATATACAGAGATCCAAGAAAAATAATTTCAAGCTTGGTGCAACCTTTAAGTTCCCCAGATAAGTTGGGAACAAAATTTTATTAATGATGTCTAAACTTTTAAACTTGCAGCAAAATGAGATAGAATGAAATTGCTTTCTTAATCTCTCCGAAAGCATCTAACATCTAAATAAACACATTAAAAAAATCTTATCTGTCATTGCCGCTGCACTATAATCCATTATCTTAGACATCTGCATGTACTTCAGAATTAAACACTGATATTTGTCAATAACTTTATGGTCATGGCATCAGTTAAAGATGATCAATACTTTATTCTGACTTGCCTGAAATATTTAAAAAATAATTCAATGTAAACTGCCTTGGTATAAAAATGAAAAGGAAGGTGTAGCAGTTTATGTTTTGCACTTTCTCAAGCCTCAGTTGTCAAAACAGCTCTGCAGGGTTTGATGGGTTTTTGATTTTGTTTTGTTTTCAGCCTAGGTATGATAAGCCACTCTGTGTAACTTTGCTCTAAAAACTTTTTTTGTGGTAGGTTGGCCTTGCTTGGATACCAGCTGCACACAGAGCCCCTCTATTACTCCCCTCCTAAGCAGAACAGGGGTGGGAAGGCAAAGAAAATAAGATGGAAAAATCCTCATGGATCAAGATAAGAGGAAAAGCAAAGGCAGCATGTAGAAGCAAAATAAAACAAAAGCAGGTAAGGTCCAGGCCAGGAGGCAGGGTTTCAGTGTTTGTAGTGGTTTCTCTGTAAGACAAACACCATAATAACAAATGCCATGACTCCTCACTTCTCTTAGTTTGTGTTGAAGAGTAGACATCACACGGAATATCCCTCTGGTCAGTTTGGGTCAGTTGTCCTGGCTATGTTGCCTCCCAAGATTTTGCCCACCCTCAACCTGCTGGTGAGGGCAGGATATTGGGGGGACAGTGCTGATGCTGTGCCAGCCCTGATCAGCAGAAGCCAAGACACTGGTGTGTTATCAACACCTTTCCAGCTACCAATACACAGAACTACAAGGACGGCTATGAGGAAAATTAACTCTTTTTCAGCCAGAGCCAAAACAGTTTTCTACTGATTGAAAACAGAAAAAGTATTATAAGATTTTCAAAATATCAAATTACTTGAAGTCTATGCTGTGATGGCTTATACAGATACAGTCTTTGACTTCTTATTTATTTTTTCTCAGAAAAGAGCTGGGCACAAAGATTTCTGGTTTTGGTTTTTCTCATTTCAGTGAGAGGAAATAACTGCTATACATATAGAGCCAGGCTCTTCCTATGGATAACGCATACCTTAAATACTGAAAAAACAGAGATAGAAAACCAGTTGATGACTGACTTCTCCAAGTCAGTCCAGACTATATATGATGAAGAACTCAGATGCAAGTTCAGTTCTAAAATGCAATTTCTAGATTTTGTTAGACAACAATATTAATATCTTGGACAGGTTTTGCTATAGATTCATCACTTCAATGTACCTAATAAGGTGATTTAGCACAAACTAATCCTAAAAGTATTTAATCCAGAAAATTATTGCATATTATCAGTTTAAAAATTTCTTGTGACACCTCTGAGTCAACTTCTGAGAGAAAGGAGAATAAACAGAGAAATTTAGGGCAAAATATGTTTTAAATGACAATTACTTATACAGTTTTCTCAAGAAAGAATCAAGAAACTAATTCAACCCTTATGAAAAGGAATAGATTTCTTTCTTCTGTGCCAGTAAGAATTGAGTTTTCATAATTTTCCTCAGTGAATTAGGTCAATGGTAGTAATGGGTAAAAACACAACTCTTTGACAAACATTTATCTATCGAACATTTGAGCAAAATTTCTAAATCAGTAGTATTTTATCAACATTTATATATCATTTGACAGCAATTTAAGAAGTTTCTTAGGCCTTCCTTTTAAAAATATAAACTCTTTTTTGAATCTTGCAGACAAAATGTAAGTTTTATTTAAATTCTTATGCTTTCAAAGATGCAAAGACAGATTTGTAATGAACATCTAAACTTTCTTAAAAGATTTTCTCAAGTAGTTAGCAAAAACACTGCAGTTAAAAAAAAACCAAAAAAAACAACACAAAACCCAAAACCAAACTGGATCAATACAAAATATTTTAGGGCAATTTTTCATTTTCTTTAGGTTCACTGAATTACACCCTATACCCTTGCCATTCTAATCAAATGAAGATTCACAGGTACTATTTCAGCCCTTTACTCCTCCTGTACAACCACTCAAACACTCAGAGGCAACCACATACAAAGACTTGGACAGTCTTATCATGGCATCTCCTTGTACACAAACATTGGAAAAGATTTTCTGTATGAACCACATCCCTTGTCAATATGATAATACCACAGACTTTGGCTTGACCCTTGCTTTACATATTGTGTCTATGACAACACGAGTATCAAGACTCAGCATAATAAAGCCAGATAAAATCTAAGTAGAGAGAAGAGCTATTCTTATCTTTTCATATGCTTATATAGAAAGCAGTTCTTCCTCCTGTCTTTCATTATATCAACTTAAAACACACTCCTGAGAACTTCCAAACGAATTAGTGGTACCACTGACCCATGGAAGATATTTATCTAATTTTCGTTAGCAACGGAAAAGAACATAGAAAAATATAACATAGAAAACCACTATCTCTCTAGAGCTAAATTTCCCATATTTGTGATACCTATTTTCAGAAGAGTGAAACTTAAGCCTGTGTCTAAAACTGGAGCAATCTCTGAAAGTTTGCATGCATACTTTGGCGACTATGACATCAACTGTTCCCAGTTAATGTTCGATTTCATTACTCAGAACAGGGAATTACCTTTTCCTAGGCTTGAACAATGTGTAAATTATTCAGTACTGGCAGAAGTGTGTGCTTAATAAGCCCAAATTTCATTTACACCAACTGCATTTTCCAGCTGACTTGGACATTTTTTCCCATATTTTGTCTCTTCTGTAGCACATATGCTTTGCAAACTCAGAGGAGATAGTACTCATACTAACTTAATATCATGGAGGAAACAAGGTAAGTGTAAACAGAAGTGAGCAAATTTTAGCAATCCAGTGTTCAAAAGAAGTCTGTTATACAGTTTCAGAAGGATCACTTAGTCTAGACCTCAATAGCACTGGTAGGCAATTTTTCCTGGGCCTAAATAATGCTCTTTGGAGCTTAATAGCTGCAAACATAATATTATCAGAATCATGTTGTTAGCCAAAATAAGGAATGCAATTAAAAACCTTTTAAAGTCCATTTAATGAAAGCAGCAAAATACTCATTGGCAACTAGGAAATCTGCTTTAGACATGACCCCAGTTGTCTTTTGATGTTTGTAAGTTATGTGTTTTCCAAATAAGGTTTGCAGTTCATTGTTACCCATGCTTTTTCATTATAATGAAGATTGCAACAAATTGGCATGTACAATGGGTTCACAGGAGGAATGACCTCCTGTAAATGTATTTGTAAACATCACAGAGTGCTGCTCTTGTTCAGTGCTATTTCATTTCTTCACTGATTGTCAGAGTTTAAATGAATTTAGTGCATCTGAAAGTTGCCAAACTGATATTCAGGAAAGCTGCAGAATCTTATATAAACAGGGGGGAAAAAAAGGAAAGACACAACTGGGATATTACCCACTCTGGTGTCCTCTGACCTTTTTATTGGATGATTGTCTGAAAGGTCCATTCTAGACAGCATTCATTCCACTACTTATTTATTTCTTGTGCATAAATCAAAATTATTTTAAAAGTTTGCAAAGGTTTGGACATAGGATTGTTTTTATGCATAGAAACAGGCTTATGATGAATGTGGTAACACAAGATGTTGATCTGTGTATAGGAATGTTATTTTTGACTGTGCACAACTGGATAATATGAGAACTAAACCAAACCCCTTTGTCATGCATAATTTCATTGGAGTCTGTATATGCCAACTGTTTCCACTCAGATGACAGACTGTAATTGGAGAACTAAAATTAATCTTTTACTATAAGAAAAAATTATGTCTTTTAGAGATGATGATCATGTCTTCAAATTCTATTAACAATGACTTTGAAAGATTGTGCCTTGCCAAAAATTCATTCCAAGGAAAGAAATGAGTCACGTATGTCATGGCTTAACCCAGCCAGCAACCAAGCCCCACAGAGCCACTCACTCACTCCCCCACCAGTGGGATCAGGGAGAAAACTGGAAGGGTAAAAGCTAGAAAAAAAGTAGGTTGAGATAAAGACACTTTAATGGGGAAAGCAAGAGCTGCACACACAAGCAGAGCAAAACAAGGAATTAATTCACTGCTTCCCATGATCGGGCAGGTGTTCAGCCAATTCCAGGAGCCCCACAACATGTAATGATTACTTGGGAAGACAAATGCCATCACTCTTTATGTCCCCTCTTCATCCTTCTTCCCCACTGTATATACTGAGCATGGCAGTCTGGAATACCCCTTTGGCCACTTGGGGTCACCTGTCCTGGCTGTGTCTCCTCCCAACCTCCAACACACCCTCAACTTCCTTGGTAGTCTGGCAGTCCAAAAGCAGAAAAGGTCTTGGCTCTGTGTAAGCCCTGCTCAACAATAACAAAAACATTGCTATATTATCAACCCTGTGTTCAGCACAAATCCAAACATGGCCCCATACCAGCCACTAGGAAAAATGTTAACTCTAAACCAACTGAAACCAGCCCATTTCTCAGAAACTGAAGTGGAGGAATTTGTAACACAGTGACTACTGTGTGTCTTTCAAGTGGCCATCATGCATCAAACAATGAAAAAGTATTTTATTATTACCAGGTAATGAAGTTACTTCTTCATTGAATTGTTTGCTATTCTTTGGATAGCTTTTTTTTTCACCCAAATTTTCCCTTCCTTTCAGATTTGTAATACTTACCGCCCAGAGCCAAACTCGGTTGCATTACTGTAGTTAGAGCCAAGCTAGTTTCACCATATGCTGTCTGCACTATCTATAGTATGCAGAATGAATCCAACAGTTGTGACTGATGGTGGCTCATGAAACATCAAAAACTTTCCCCTGAGAACTGAAAGGAACACTCCACCCAAGCACAGGCATGGCACAGTAATAATTTTTCTGTGAGTAACCAGTTTTTCAGATTTAATGTAGCCCACACTGAACACTAGGTCTGAGTCTGTGTATAGTCTGAATAGCACTGTGCAAAATACCAATGTTCCACAGTGGTTTTTTATTGGCTATCTTATTTCTTATAATGTTATGCCTGCTTGTGTTTTTGCTTCTGGGCTTAAGTTTGTTTTGATATTGTTTAATACAGCTAAAGGTACTGTCTACACATCTGATTTTCTATAAAACTCATAGAAGCCCAATCAGAAGTTTTTGGTGATGATAATTTATTGACAGAGTAGCACTTTCTCATTTTTCTTTTGTAACTATAATGACCACCAGAAAGACATCTTGGTTTTGATGTACGATTTAGTAATATGATCAAAATTTTTATCAGTATATAATTAGTTTGATATGCATGGGTAATATGTAATTGATGATATATGTACAGTTAATCACAAATGAACTGGATAGCTTCTGTTGACTCAGTATAAGCAAACTGTTTGCAGTAATCTTTCTAATGAGTTATAGACAACAGGAAGTTTAACATCTACTTTAGAAAAAAAACAAAAAAGCAAGAGGGAAGTCAGGCAACTAAAGCAAAGAAGTTTATAAAGTATAGGTAAGTTACCCTAATTTCAACTTCCTGAAAAATTCAGCAGCAATTTGTAAAACAACGTATTTGCAGGTACATAGGAGACAAGAATGGAGTACACAGCACATGAAATGCAGCTCTATGAAAAACAGGCAGGGTAAAATCAGCCTGAACAATCGAATCTTTCTACACAATGACATACAGAAAGGGAATTACATGTCACATAGCTTCATTTTTTGTACCATATTTATTGCTCTTGCATGTGACACTGTCTTAAGAATATAAGGGAAATGCAGTTAAATGACACTGGGTGGAGTTAAGCCAGTTTGGATATCCATAGCTGCAGAGAAGGATGTGAAATTGTCCTCTGTAATCTTGATGTATGAGACAAGAATTAATGAGCTTCAAAATCAACACAGAAAATTCAGTATAGACACTGGGGAAACATGAAAAGGTAAGGTAGCAATTTACAGTCACAGGTTGCTGTGGGAATCTCTGTCATGAAGTCTTTAAAAGAAGTGGAAAAATATCTATGCAGAATCATAGAGAGAACTGATTCTGCCTTAGGGCAGGAAAAAGGACCAGATGACCTCTCAATGCCTCCTTACTCCTGTTTTTCTGAGATTCTATTATGTAGATATCTAAATTTGAATACATTATTAAAAATATTGTGATACTTTACTTAATATTTTATAATAATACTAAAACAGTTAATACTATCCGATGAATGTTGATAATGACAATAATATTATTTGCTTATAGGTTAAATTATTATTGGTATTTGAATGAATATTACTGAGTAAAAGTGTCATCCATTACTGAAGATTTAATTTGCGAATCAATATTCAAAGAAAATATTCAAGGTCACTACTTTTTATTATTATTTCATAACTATAAATTTTATTTCCTGATAGGCCCATTTAGATTGATACAAAGTTTTTATGAAAAAAGAACCACTCTAATAGTTCCAAGGATTAAGGATACATGTGCTCTGGTCTATTTAATCTCAATGACATGAATTCTATTCATCCATTTAGTGTGGCAGAATAGCAAGCTTGAGTTTCAGTAATGAAGATAAGAATGTAATTCAGCTTTTTTTCAGGAGACTGATAGGCAGGATCCCATGGGAAACTTATCTGAACAGTAAAGGGACTGGAGAGATCAGGTTTTCGTCTTGGAAAAACTCCTTAAAACACAAGGAGGTCAATCCCAATATGAACAAGAATGTGTGGCAGAGGGCCAGGTAACGCAATGCAGAAATCCAGAATGAGCTCAAGCCCAAAAAGAAAGCATACAGGGTGGAGCTGGGAGCACTCCACTAAGGAGGAATGCAGAAACAGTGTCTAGATCTCTATCTCAAGAATTAATAAAACCAAAGCTGGTTTTCAGTTGGTGCTGAAAATGGCAGGAGGTATGAAAGGGAGCAAGAAACAATTCTATAGGTAATTAGAGAAATAGAAGTGACATAAAGCAAAATATGGGGCTGCTGCTGAATGAGAGAGGCATCTAGATATGTATGATACAAAAAAACTTGAATTACTCAGCATCTTATCTACTCAGCACTTTCTCTACCTCAAACTATCCAAGTTCTTGTCCCTAGTAACAGAGTACAAGGTAAAGAAGTGCTGCAGAAGGTACCAGAAGACAATTAGATGGAGCATGTCTTAGTGATTGCTATAACAAGTTTTACATATACAAGTCTGTGGGACCACAGCACATGCAACCAAAATGCATTAACAACATGAATAGGAGAAAAGAGGAAGGTACTGAAGGGTAGGACTGACATTTTGCAAAGCTCAAGAAACCCTGTGAAACTCAGTGAAAACAAATGTGAAGTCCTGCACCTGGAATGGAGTCAACCCATGTGACAGGACAGGCTAGAAATCTGCTGTGAAAAGGAGTCCCGATGAGCAAAAGACTGAACACAAAACAACACGGTACCCAGGCTGACTGGCGAGAAGACACCCAGATTCTCCTATATATGCTCAGTGACAGATATAACAGACAGACAAAAACTATGGCAAATAAAATTCTAATTAAGTATATAGAAAAAAAGATTCTTCATGGTGATGGTGGTCAAGCACTGGAATCATGGAATACGTTAAATATCCATCCCTGCTAGAAATTCTCAAATCTAGTGTACCTGGCAGAACAGTCTAAATTCAAAGCTAGCCCTGCTTTAATCAGGAGCTTGGGCACATGACATACTGTGTCTCTTCCACCCTAATAATTTTTATCGTATCTTTCTTACAATTTTTTCAAAATGATAAGAAATATAGATGTAATACCATATTTGTTTATTTAACCGTAGCTTCTTCTTCCAGAAGTACCTGTTTTTTCCTCAAGTTTCCCTCTAGCTCACACCATTTTTAAAAGCTCCTGTTAAGAATTATTTCCTTTACATTTCATACTCATTTTCATATTAGCCATTACTTGGCCATGTTGTGATTATTTCTTTACATTTAATTCCTTTTGAACACTTAATCATTTTTTGTTGCACTTTCCTGAACTCCCTGTGATTTTTTAATGTATGTGTGATATTGAGGTTCCCAGAACTGAACTTATTCTTGCAGGTGTGATCACACTGGGGTCATATAGAATGGAACTACTGTCTGCCTGCTGTGTGATATCAATGTGACAGATTCCTTGGTCTCTAACAATAATTCTTATTTTGTTTTAAATAGGAAGAGAAATTACCATTTCTGTATCTTTGTGAGGCTGGAGCACAAATACAGACATGCACAAACACGCACAAACACTCAGACATGCACAGGCATCCACAGATACACAGAGTTGACAGAGATGCAACTAATTTCTATCTACCATCTCCTGAGCAAAATAATTGCTATAGGAGGAGAAAAACAAAACAAAACAAAAAAACAGAAACAAAAACCAATATTCTCTTGGACTTTTTATAATAGGAAAAATGGGGGAAATAGCTAGAAAAAATACTAATTAACAAAACCCATCAGAAAAGATGTAGAAGTATATTAGTCATTGATTCATTTCCCTTGAATAGTGTACCTGGTCATATAGTGATATGGTGAGATGCTTTCATAAATTCTTTCAATATGACAGTAAATTATAACACTTTTTGATTAAATAAATCACAAAGTATAACTGAGCATGATCTGGAGGAAAATATCTTGGGATACGGGGAGTAAAAATGCTCTCAAAATCCACTTAAAGCTCAACTTTGCCTCACTGGCAGACTATCATCTGGTTTCAAACTAGCAGTGTCAGATAAGCTATTCCTTCTGTTTTAGCACAATTTTCTTCCTCTGGTCTTGATAGTTTGAGAATGTCTCTCAGACTGTCCCAAGAGAATCATCTTCACAGCAAAATGTTCTGACTCCACTTCACACCTGACTCCCAGTGAGATGAAGCATAGACTAAAGGATCCTTCTCCCCCTCGATTATATTGCTAGATGAAATATATTTCAGACAGGTCCATAGGAGAAGGTTATGAACGACAAGCAAAAAATGAGTTCAGAGGGTAAAAGTGACAATTATTTTTCTACATGAACAAAAACGAGAAAAGAATTGGCCTTTTCCTAAAAAACATATCACAGTTTCTGATGCTTTCTGATGCCAATTCTGATGCTTTTGCAGTCTTTCTTCACATAAGTATCCCAAACCCCTTAAAAAGAGATCTGACAAACACTGGTTTTTTATATGATCACCTGACATCTGTTTTTAAAAAGGAAATGTCTAGAAAGCATTTAATGCAAATAATTCATTATAGATTAAACAAAACTTGATGATCTATGTGGTGGTATTTACACTTAGCCTCTTATTTACCCATTTAAAAAACACACATTGTGTCTCCAGGAAATTTAACATAACCTGTTAAAAGCAGATGTGGACTGCATTCCATGTAATAAACTTAAAATCCTTGAAACCAAAAGGAGCACAAAGAGATGATTTTGTAGGGTTTCTTCCACGCGTTTTTTTTGCCAGCACATTTGTGTTCGTCAGCTGATGCTAAAGGGTACACAGGGAAATTAATTTCTGCAACCAGAGCTAGTATGGCTTAAAGGCTGACCAAGGAGCTCACCTGGAGAAGTGAGAGACCAGTACGTCTCTTTCCAAGACTCCCTACCACTGAAAGGCAGTGCTAGGCTCTCATCTTACCTTGCTGAAGGAGTCTTCAGTCAAGCTAAGCTCTAATCTTACCTTGCTGAAGAGAGATTTTAATTCGAAAGAAATTATTCAGATGTAACTGAGTGTCTTCAGATAGGATCTAGCAGGGAGCTGATGAATGTCCGTTTGACCTATTCTGCTCACATTCTGGGTTCATAGTCTTCCTGTGCATTTTTTCCCCCACAAGTTGCTAAATATATTTCTTTGACGATATATCACCATCACCATGCTTGTAATTTTAACTGCTTGCTTAGGCATATGAATTTCACTGTTAACTTGTGCTACAGCTCTTCTAGATGATTGCAGAAGAAGAGAGCATCATGGGAAAAAAGCACATAGAAGAGCAAGATCTCTTCTAATACTTTGTGTCACAATGGAGTAGTATATGTTTTGGTTATTCCACACAGGATTTCAGACATAGAAACATACCTGCAGAAAAGTATCTGCAGCTTAACTTGCCTGCATAACCTTTTGATTTTATTCTTTTGCATAATCAATTTCAGTTTTCTGTTTAGTGTAATCTCTTGATTTTTAAAAAGCAGTCTCCCATTTCCTTATGGGTTTTTTGGGTTTTCTTCGGGATTTTTGGTTTTTGTTTTGTTTTGATTTGTTATTTATTGTTGTTTTTTTTCTGGATACATCAGTTCTGTAAAAAAACCCTAAGTGATTAAGAGTCCCCTTACCTGAAACATGCATTTTGGTGACTGGTTTCACTTGTTTTCTGTTCGGAAAGAGAAGAATGTTCCATCAAATCTTCCACTCATTTGGATTACATGACACCAGACAGAAAATTTTTGTCTTGTTTTGGAGTATGTGTATGCCATTTCTTGCATATTATATCACTAGTATTTCCATAACTGTAATTTTTCAAAATATGTAGAAGTTTAGTTTCCCATATTATAAACTAATCCAAGGGCATGTTGAATGACCACAACATGTATGACAACATTCTCAAAAATGTTTGTGGAATAAGGCACTAGAAACTACCATATTTTACTCATTAAAATGCTGATGCTAGTGAGATTACAAACATAATAGCATCAGTTTTGATACTGAATGTCATGATTGTGTATTTTTTCAAAAAAAGCTTTATTTGCCCTATTTTCCTGCTGAAAACTGAGGTTTTAGTGGGTGTTATTTATGCTTTGTGACAAAGGATAGGCCTCTCTTTGAAATCGAGTTCTCTTTAAATGTAAAGACAGACAAAAATATACAGGGCAAATAGAATTAATTATAATGCCAGATATGAATACTAATGCATGAACATAATCTTACATTTTTTGATAAGTATTCTTATTCAGTGATAATAACCAGTATTTTTTTTCTAGTGATTGGGCTCCCTAATCTCTTTTCAACAGCACTCTTTGCTAATCAACATGAAGCCAACCACCAGCTTATTCAGAGAACAACAATGTCTCTGTGGTCTGAACAGTAATGGAGTCTGACAACAGGTTATAAACCAAACTTTATTGAGACACTAAGAAAGATGAGCAGCAATGCAGCCAAATGGTGATTCACCTGATCCCTGAGAGTGAACACAGGGCCAGCAATGGTGTCATGGCTCTGGTGGACTATCAGGGACTCAATGTCAAGTCAATCGTGCAAATGACTTTTGAATGCTGATTCGAGTTGTGTCACTCCTTGGCTCCACCAACATGAGTGTGAGTTGAAAGAATCACACCTTACATGGCAGTAGCACGGACTACATGTCATCTCAGATGATGTGGGTGACATCTTGCCTACGTGACCATGGGAGCAGGCTGTCATAATGCAAGAAAAGAGAGACTTGAACAAATAGAACAAGCTTGCAATAAAGACACTCTTACAAAATTTCCAATAGTTCTCCTCTTCTGCCATATTGTCAAGATTAGATCTGAAGGTACATTGTCTACAGCACCAGTAGATACCCATCTAGAAATTTTAGATGAGTTCTGTTCATTTTCCCAAACAATATCCCCTGGTTCATTTATTTTTCTTTAATAGGAACTCTTTGTGAAATGAAAACTGCCACTTGCCAAGTGGCAGACTTCTAGGCAAAATATCCATGAAGAACAAAATCTGATATGAGCATAAAATGGAATTTATGGAACAGAATTTTATAAACACAATATTAAGAATTAAGTAATAATATTTTACCTGATTTAATTATAAACTAAAATTTGCGTGTAGAAAAGGTAACAATTATCTACTGGTATACTTTTATTTTGCTGGTGGTGGGAATATGATTCTTCAATAGAAGCAAATAAATCTGTGGTTTGTGATTATGCCTCCTCAAAGAGTCATAATCTGTTTTTCTGTTTGTTACTCTGTCCTAGGTTACAATATAGATGTATGTAAGTATTCTATTACCACCAGCTGTGGGCCATTAGCTGTTATCGCCTGCTAATGACCCACCCCTGATAACAGACAATGGGCCATCAAGAAACCCCCACATGACTCATGGACTTACCTCATCCTATTGTGAGATGCTCCACCCAGGAGGGAGGAGCCAAGCATTCCCACCTGGATATAATCTGCCCTCAGAACTGCCTGACTTAGCCCTGTCTCCTGGGTTACCAGAGGACAAAGCTACCACTGGACCTTCAGCTGGAGACCTTCCATAGGATCATCACTCCAACTGAGGTACTTCATCTGGACTGTTACCACCACTCTAGCAGGGTGTCAGGTTGTATCTGACTTTGTCAGTGCTTTTCCTTATATTATTTCATTTGTTTCTAATTTTATTTTCCCATTAATTTAAACCCTGACTTGTGATCTCCCACTGGTTTGTTTTCAAACCAACACATACTCTCTGTATGACAGAACAAAATAATACACAGCAGCTATTTACACTTTTAAAGCCCATTCACATTACACTGTACTGGACTTGAGACTCTCTGTCCCTCTGCTTTACCTTCATCTTCAGTCAGGGTGCAGAACTGGACCATTACTTAGCCGCAGTCTTGTTAGAGCCAAGCAGAGCAGAAAGATTAACTTACATACCTTATACACAGCACTTCTGTTTCTATAATTCAAGACAGTAGAATGCCATGACATACTCATTATGCAACCTACAGCAGGTTGCACAGGATTGCATCCAGGTGGGTTTTCAGTATCTCCAGGGAAGGAGAAGCCACAACCTTTTTGGGCAGCCTGGTTCAGTGCTCTGTCACCTTTGCAGTAAACAAGTTTTCCCTCATATTCAGATGGAACTTCAAGTGTTTCTGTTTGTGCCCGTTGCATCTTGTCCTAAACTTCTAAATTTTCTTTGTTAAATATTATCGGTTTATCCGTTTGTATGTTTTCAGATCACTTCTCCAACTGAGCCTTTGTGAAAAGTTTGTTCTGTATTTCAGCATTTAAATCATTCATGAAAAGCCAGAACTGTACAAGACATGAGAAAACTTCTGCAGAACCTGCCTAAATACTACCTTCTGATTTGATAGCAAATCACTGTTTAAGACTTTTTGGCACATCTGATAATTTTGCACATCTATAATACTAATCGTCTTAATCTTATCTTTTGCTTATAAGTGTCACATAAAGCGGCTTCAAAAGATTTTGTAAATTCGAAATATCTAACATATATGTTTCTTCTCCTTTATCTATAAGAGTGTTATCCTATCACAAAAAAGAAATTAGATTTTTCTGACAAGCTTTGTTCCCAAGAAATCTGTGCTTGCCATTATTCTACTCTTACATTATCTCTAGGTGCTTATAAATTGTTTGAATATTTGTTCCAGATTTTTGCAAAGCGAACTAAAGCTAATTCACACATAATTTTCAATTCCTACATTTTCACCTTTTTGAAGATGAGAACCATGATTTTCCTTTTTTTCCCAGCTCTCCAAAACTTCATAACCTTTCATGAATTCTGTAAGGTTTCAGCAAGTCTTTAGAGTTTTCTGAGTAAAATTCAATTGGACTATCCAACATAAAACTTCTAACTTACATTAGGGCTCTTTAACGTACTTTTCCGTTCTCCAGACTGAATCTTTACCCCTTTCTTGTTGATTATGTGTCAGCTGCCTGATCTCAGACAATCTTTTTAGCAATATCTGAAGCTAAAAAGAACATTAAACACTTCAGCATTCTTGGTATCATAATCAGTCCTTCCTTCTCCTGTTCAGCATTTCACTTTATCTTCATCTTGATACTAACATACTTACTGAATGTCCTCCTGTTGCTCTTTACAATTCTTGCCAGTTGTGTCTTATTTTACATTTTGGTCTTTTACAAATTTTTTTCCACACATTTTGTCCTTAACAATTTGACCTCTTTTTCTGTGTTCCATATACTCCCTTCATGCAATTAAAATCTCTAAAGAGTCAATATTTTACCCAAGCTGTGTTTTTTTTCCTATACTTCTGATCCTCGCTGTATTTGTGGTCCGTGATTATGCTTTTAATATCGTTTCCTCATTAGGTTGCCAAATTTCTTATTCTTTAGACTTGTTTCTCACAGAATATAAGTTCTCAAAACTCTTAATTATTGCTCTAATAAACTTGCATGTTCAAGGTTTATTTAATCTAACATCGGAGAGCCAGGAGTTCTCCCCAAGGGAAATCTATAAAAGCAGTTGAAAGCATTTTAGCTTTCCCTGTTCTGTGGGCTTTGACCTATTTCCCACAACTACCCAGGCGTTTTCATATAACAAATCCCCTGCTATTGAACGACATACCCTGGATCTCTCCTGCTCTCTTGCTGTGACATATTGTAATTTGTTATTACCATTGTTACTGGTCTTATTTTTTTTCTAAGGCACTAAAAATAATCTTGGGGGTTGGAGTTATGAAGAAATATGTGAAGTAAATACTTAGAGAAGCTTACCTATTATGTACTTAGTCATAATTCTCCAGGGATTTTGTCATTAGGGCTAATAGATCTTCATTAATTTGTGTATCTTCAACATTAAATAAATGTGTACAGTTGCTAATTTTCTTTGTATTTTTCATTAAAATTACCATTCAAACTTTTGCCTTAGTATCAAATACTTGTACAAAGTGCTCTACTATCTAATGAGTTCTTCACAATTTGTTAGCCAATTATATGTGCTAAACCAGAGAATCATAATTTGTTCCTTTTATAAGTTACTCTTATACTCTCTCTCTGAAGATAACTAGAAAATAAAAAGAAGCTCAGGAAAATAAAATTTTCTGGTAAAAGGTGAAAAATATAAATTATAGGTAGCTGATCTCATGGGTAGCTAATATCTGTACTTTTGCTGCAGTCTGATTTATACCATGTCTTTCTTGACCAGGACTGAGAGACTGAGAGAAAAGAAAAACCCAAATATATGAAATATAACTTCAATAAAATGAAATAACAGTTGAAGGTCTTCTTATCCAATTCAGAAATATCCAGCCCAAAATGCAACATATACTTGATGGAGAAATTGTACTCATTATCAGACAGCCATATGGCTTATTTCAAATCTATTTGTAAAGAAGGGATACTGCCACAGAGAGTTAATAGCATATGATGCTCATAATGGAATATGAATCACAGTAACAATCCTAAATAGCCATTATGGTAAGAGCGGTGAAATGGAACTTGAAATAAACAGTGCAATGAGTGCATATCAGTTAGCTTGAAAGGATAGGAGCTTTCCGGTGGAGGAAGAGCAACCAAATACAGTATCTATTAAAGGACTATTAAATGTGAATATAAAGTGTCTCCCTAAAGCCAAGTGCAACTATTTGCCATATGAGTGGGAAAAAACAAATACATAGCTTTGTTGCCATGGGCTGGGTTCCTCTTAATTTCCTAAGTCTCTCCCCTGTAGGATTCTTAGGCATCTAATAATATGCTTGAACTCGAATTTCAACCTTACTTCAATGCAGGCGCTACTCTGTCTCTATCCTGTGCATATTGTCAGTAAACTTGTTCTTCATGCCTTCCCACTGTGAAACCTGTTCACATTTTGGAAGTGGCCAAAGTATTCAACTGTTACTGGAGAAGAGGGATAGTCTGTCAGAAAGAAATACAGACAAGACAGTGAGAATCCATCATCACCACTTAAAAAAGTTTTTTTTTTTTAAAGAGTATATCTTTTTGTCAGGGGAGGTAGGGTAGACATGGAATGGCTTTCTTATTGCTGTCAACACAATATCTCCAAGCACAAAACTTCGGGGGCACTTGTGGCCTCAAATTCATGGTTACCATTTAAATGGTTGTCTTATATTTTCAACTTGTTCTTCACCCAGGCAAATCAATTTTATGTTGCAGCACAAGAACTCATCCACAGAGACCTCTTTGAGTGAGAAGGGGAACCAAGGAAACATATTTGTGAACAATAACCTGATCTTGAACATGGATTGGTAAACAGAGGAATAATCTCTGTCTGCTGCATTCATGCTTCAGTGTCTTCACAGATATTTTATACAAGCAACTTGATTAAAACTGTTGTGCAGTAAACTGAATCATGTTAGTCATGCTAGATAATAAAGGCAAGCAAATTTATTTTCTAAAAATTGTTCATTCTTACAGAGGACATTAGGGAGTCATCAGTCTGCAATGAACACCACTGTGATCTGGTTTGTTCCATTGTATTGTGACTGTATCTTCTTTGGTGAACTTTCACAGGACTTTATGGTACAATATAGGACCAAATTGCTTATACACAAAGCTGTATTTAAGTGAAACCTTTAAAGTGTGATTTCTTTGAATAATTAAATAGTCATTATAAAAAAGGCAGTTTCTTTAACAAAAATGATTTCTTATCAAAGTGTCAGTTTCATCAAGGTTTTTACCTTGAAGAATAAAATAAAAGATAAACATTTCTTTTCTGACTCTCACTTGATGACTGCAATACATATTATGGAGATAATATTAAGAAAGGCCACATTGTCTGCTGAGTAAATTATACAAGATTTTAAAGGGATATCAAAAAACTAAATTTATCCACATTTTCACTCACTCAGCCTCTGAAAATACTCAAAGCAGACTTCAGGTAAAATATTGAAATATGTAAGTTCTTCACAGCAACAGATACATGGAAGAAGATAATAAATAACACACAAAATTATGACATATATATGCTATACTTTGACTCAGGAAAATATACTTTGACCTGCCTAAAATATACAGCTCAGTTTTGAGATCCAGCTGTGAAAATATTTCACCCATGTCCAACACTAGTTTGGTTTCCAAGGCTCGCTCTCTCTTTCAAATCAGACAGATGCATATAGATAGCATTTAATATGTAAGTATGGAACAAAGAAAAGGAAAATGATTGTAACTTATATATAATATAATTTAAATTTAACTTGATGTAAACTGTGTGATGAAAATTCACTTCTTTAATGAGGAGGTTATCTTTAAAAGGGGTTGCAGTTTCATTCAGAAAGGAGTCAAAATTCTGACTTTCACCACATGTTATCCAAATCAATGTTGACTGGATGCGAGATAAGATCTCATGAAAACTAGGCTTCTTACAAATTGCCACACCTAAAATCCCATAAATATTGCCAATCCATAGAAACACTTTCAGCTAGGTTTATCTGCCTTATTATATGTGCCTACATTGGGAAAACATAATTCAGTTCCTGTAAGTATCTGTCTCTTTCCATTGACTATAAAAGCAGCTAAGGACTAAACATTTATGTTGTCCAAATCTAGATAAAATGCATTTAGTTTAGATTACAAATGGATTAATCAGAATTAATATCAGTTAACCACCTATGTAAACACAAGATAACTGCTGATATGTATGTGTTGTTAAGAGTGAGAATAAATTAAAAAGTAAAATATGTGCCTGAAGTAAGATTTAAGCTCCAAGGCCCTTCCCAAGACCACATATTCAGCCAATGAAAGTAAAACTATAGTCTAAGAAGACACCAAGAGAACAATCCATAGGGTTTGTACCGAAACTAGCTTGTGGAATGGTGGGGCCGTTTTTTATAACATGTTAGCAGTTCAGGTGTGTTAGGAGCCAAGTTGTCCACAAAAATTTCTTTCAGCCATTCATAAATCGCCTGCCAGCTTCTTGGGGTTTGGGCTATAGCTGGATCATGAGGTTTCTAGTATTTTGTTTCATTTGGGGACTGTACTTTGAGATGCTTAATTCCTAATTCCATTTTCTCCTGGGAAAGGCCAAACATTAAAACCATTGTTACACCAGTATCTCCGGCAAGGTATGCTCAGAGCTCAGCTTCATTCACATAACTCTATGGTAACTCCAGTGTTCTTCACAGCTCTATTATGTACCTAATTAAATAGTCTATGAACAAAATGGAACTAAACATTCAGCCCAAATCTCCCATATATTCCCTGTGCTGCCGTGTAACCATAATACATAGTAATTGTTATTATATTTGATGAAACAGCCTGAAATTATTCATATCGTATATCATTGTTGAAACCAAAGCACTTTGTTTACAGCTTAGTGCTAAGGGGGCAGGTAGAGTTGCCCTGGGAAGCTGCACAACACTGAGGTGTTTGAGACTGAAAGGTCTGCACAGGGTGGAAGGAGTTTGAGCCTTTCCATACTGCTACCCTATAAGGAACACCTCCCAGAACCTCTGCAGCTGGACCTTATTTTCATCTCAGAGAAGTCTATGTGGTTCCCTACAAAATAAAGCCCAGGCACTTCATCTGCAGCATGGAAGGGGAGTATGGGCCTGGAAACAAACTGAGCCACAAAATTATGTGGCACAGAAAATTAATCTTATGTTATTGATACCTAAACATTATGTAGTCATTTCACATCACTTAAAAGGTAAACATGCAATTTAAGGTTCTCATCTTGCTTGTTGACAAAACCAGTCAACAAAGACACATGAGTAACTCCAAAAAGCAACAGAAAGCAATTTATCCTATCTGGCTTCACATCTATGTTCAAAACAGAGGTACTGGAATGGATGTAGCTGTTAGCCTTGGCTGCCAATTAAATAAGCTTAGATGAATACATTATTTCTTTCTTTGTTCAGGCGAACTAAAGGTAAGTTAAATCCCAGCATACAACTGAAGAATAATGGCAACCAGAGCAAGTTTTCTTTCAAACCTTTTAATTCCTGTCCTTACACCATGATGCTCTTTAAAAGCTACATTATAAAAGGGAAATTTGAGTCTCCATTTTTTTCTAAGCTAATCACCTTCTCAAAATACAAGAAAAAAACCCCATCTTTTCCTCAGTCCAGGGATTCAGTAAAAGGAGGGTGCTAGACCACAGCATAACTGGTCATCTTTCAGATTTTCAGGACAGGTTACTGTATTAGGCACAGAAGGAGGTGATTCCAAAATGTCAAAAGCAGACAAGGCAGAAGGCCAACTTGGCTAAACAGGGATCTTCTTTTGAAACTAAGGCAAAAAAATAGAAGGTATATGGCCAGTGGAGGCAGGGTCAAGTGACATGGGAGGAATATGGAGATGCTGCTCACCACTGTAGGGAGATTTGTGTGGTTAAAGCTCAGCTGGATTTGAAGCTGGCTAGAAATTTGTGGGACGATAAAAAGAGTCAATATAAAATCTCCTGGATGATCTGATACAGGTTTGAATGTGCTACAAGTTTATCCAGAGGAATGAATAATAGAAAATAACTTTCTAGGCCATATAGTCCACACCTTGGTATTACAAATTTACAGGGTTAGGGTGTTGTTTTCTGTGAGTTTTGCTAACTCCAAAATCCCTGGTGTTGATTTAATGTTGCTTGTTTAATATGTTTAAATATACAGTGTATATACAAACACATTTAAACAAACATATGGGGGATTTCAGCAGGATGAGTTCCTGCTAGTGTATTTGGCAGATCTCTTCTCCTCCTACATTCAGGCTGTTCTACATAAGGGGCTTAAATCTCTTCCCAGTACAGTAAATTATACCAACATCATCTTGCATTACTGAAATTAAAAGTTCCTCTTTTGATTTCTCTTTCAGGTGTGTATGATTTCTCCCTCTAATCCACACATAAAGTGTCTCAGCTTCTCTCCCATGCTTTGTCTCAACTGTTGCCCAACACACAGAAAAACACTCTCTCACCTAACAGACTTCTCAGTTGCCTGAGATTTTTCAAAGCTCTGTTGCCACAGGAATGCTCCTTCATTCACCCCAAGTTTTGTGGGTTAATTCAGTACCAGCTTAACCTACTTTTCCTCTAAAAAAGTAGTCAGAAACTAAGTACCTAGAGAATAAGTGGACTTATTCCCTTATTTCCCTAAGCCAGGGGAACCTCTGAGAGGAAGGAGGAGAAATGGAGTGGACTCTCTGGTGCACAGCTTTGAAGAGCCAGAAAAATTATTTTGGATATTGACTGTGAGTTTTCCTCACAGCCATTAGTTCCAAAATAAGGAGTAACATCAAGATATTGTTTCCTTCACAGAAAATTGCCAGAAGTCTCTAGATGTCATATTAAATGAACATTTCTACGTTCTCTTTAAAACGGAGTGCTGCAATTCAGACACAAAATCCTGAAAAGAGCAGATACTGGGATCAGCTGATCATCCTGAATGACAACTCATGAGCAAACAGAACAAGTACTGTGAAACATCTGCCATTTGTATTTATACCAATACACAGAAAAAGTTGTGACAGTCACTCTACAGTCTTACAATTAAAAAAAAGAAGACAGCACGTTCATCTTTGTTTATTTAAATTGCCTCAGTCAAAGTCAATAAGATAAGCAAATGTATACCATGATGAGTAGCAGTTGCACGTTCTGAGTTTTGATCAGATAAGAACATCAAAAATTTCTGAAGTACTAAGAAAATACATTTAATAAAACATGCTGTGTCACTAAAATAAAGCATGAACAGGGACAGAAACCAAGATTATAGAGGTTAACAGTTAGAATTGTTTACATATTTTTAACATTCATTAAAAAAGACACTAAATTCAATTTTTTTAGGATATAACTGCTTCATGGATTCTGATTTGACCCTGATAATATGCAACAGTGATATTTTTACTGCTCATAATGCCCATCAATTAAAATATACCTGTTCCCTAGATGGACTTTGAATAGTTTAGTCTTATGAAAAGAATATACACAAATTTCTTGCAGTTTAATATAAGTTGTATGTAACTGATTAGCAGAAACCTGTGCTGAATTATAGCTGTGGGCTAGGAAATAGTTTCTAATAATTTATTTCATTGGAAATACAAGCACTCAGACAAAATTAGGCCTCTTGAAATTTTCCCCATTGTGTTACTTGGTACTAAAACATGGTTCTTTACCTTCTCTTATTCAAACAAATATAGCAATCATTGTCCCCATTTAAAATATAGATGTAAACTATTGACACAATTTTATTTTTATAGTAATACCACAGACTGAGAGTTAAGTTTAAAATATGTTTATATGTATGCACATGAATGTGTGTTCTTGAATATAGATATATGTGTGTGTATAGTGTAAAATTACAAACTGAATAAATGAGAAACTGAAAATTGCAAGTATTATATTCACTTGCTGCCTGCTTCCTGAAGATAGTCACCTTGCAATAGAAGGCTAACCAGGCTCCTCTGCTGTAAACATCTGCTTTTATTAGTTAAGCTCATCAGCAGAAGTTAGGTGCAATTAATGTATGCAGCTGTAATGAAACATACAAAACAGCAATTATAGTCATAATTATAATATAATTAAATTGCAATCATATAATCAAAGTTACCTACATAGAAACTTTGCCTTTGAAACAACTCAAAAGAGCATTGTACCCTTTTTTAATGTCTCATATCTCTTTGTACCTTTTTTTCCTATGTATATAGACAGATAATGGTGTAAATTTAGTAGGAAAGAACAACAACATACAAAACTTACATAGTTTACTTGACAATCTTGCATGGCTTTTCAGTGCATTTAAGTTTTACTGAGCAAACACCTACCCAAGTGTAGATACACTTCTTATATCTGTGGCCTTGTCAAATCTCATTAGGAAAGCAAGTTTGGGTCTGGTCAAGACTGAGGCAGCAGACCTCCAAGGATACATCAGGTGCTTCAGGAGGAGGTTGTACGGGTTCCATAAATAGTGTCTTCTAAGTTGATCTCACAGCAATGTTAAGTGACACTTTAATTTCTAGACGCTGCCATTGGAGGATATGATGGGATATCTACTGTCATTTTGGATACCAAACAAGGTATAGCAGTCTTTTATAAGATGAGAAAGAAAAATACGTAAAATTCAATGGGTCAGTGTGCCTATAAGGAAAGCTGGTTGTTTATTCCAGGTATTTGGGTGACTTAATCTGTTCTCCTTCCTGCCGAGTGACCTGTCCACCCATTCATGTCTTCTCTGTTCCTGAAGGTGAAAAAAAATGATAATAATATGGCCCATTTCTTTCAAAACCAGGAAATGGGCATTTGTTTTTGTTTTGGTTTTTATCTTCTCCCACCCTGTATAAGGAAAACAATATTTAAATGGAGATGTTGTCCTGTGGGTATCTCTCTCATGTATATTGTTTTGGATCTTTTTCACTTGCTAACTAGATGGAGTTAGAAAATGCCTGAGAAAGTTTATACTTCTTCAGAACATAATGTTTTGTTAAAAACAAGACACATCGATGTTAGACATCTTTGGTCCCAGGGCTGTTTGGTTATTATTAAGTGATATATTTTCTCCATAGATCTGCTTTGGATATAGAGTGGAAATAAAATCTCATCTATTTTACCTGGTTTATCTATTTTTTGAATTTTTTTCTTTTTGTTAATTCTTTTTTGTTCTCTCAACTGACTTCTGACAGTCACAGAGTCTAGCTTTGAAGGCAATTTTTATTTTAGTTAAACAAGAAAACATAATAAATATTAGAAATTTTTATGGCTTTGTACTTTTATTTGTATGAAAGCTATGAGCTGAAACAGGAAGAAAAGTCAGCTTTGCATAATTAATGTGTGGTTTATATCAGGTTTGAAAACCAGAAAATCACCAAGTCTTCTTTTAGTGTCAAGAATTTAAGTAAGAGAGTTACAGAAAGCTGTAATCCAAGAGCAAATTTCAGGAAAATATAGTCTTACAGAACTCTTCAAACTTTTTTCTCAAGTATTCATGTCATAGAGAGTATGGGTCAAAATACAAGACTACTAGCAGGGCTAAAACACCAGGATGGGACTCATGACCCCATCTTCTACATTTCTTTTTTTCTCCCTATCCCATTAAACTTCAAAACTGCACGCATGAAACTTCTAGTGCTCAAAATTCCTTCCATGTATTAGATTTATATGTGTACAGTTTATAAACAAGGAGCCGCTGCAAACCATTTGCAATTAAATATGCTGAAGATTACTTTAGGGGTAAGACAGTAAATTAATTTGTAGGTTAAAGATCCTTATGTTTTTTGTTTTGGCTCTGGGGTGTTTTGGGTACCCCAAAGCCCAAAGCCCAGAGCCCAGAGGGGTACCCATGCTGGAAGAGTTTATTCCTGAAGGACTGTGCCTTTTTGAAGGGACCCACACTGGAGCAGTTCACGAAGAACTGCAGCAGTGGGAAGGACTCACACTGAAGAAGTTCATAGAGTGTTGCTTCCTGTGGGAGAGACCCCACACTGGAACAGGTGAAGAGTGTGTGGACTCCTCCCCCTGAGGAGGAAGGAGAAGCCTCTTGGGTTTTTATTCCTCCCCTGTCAAGTTGAGGAGGGGAGTGGCTTCAGTGGGCAACTGGCACATAGCGAAGGTCATCTCTCAACTATAGTTTTTATTACTCTATATAACTCTACTTTTTTTAGTCTCTTTACATGCAAATCTGTGCTACTGAATCCTTCATTTGCCTGACCAAAACTTACTATTCTGGTACAAATCTCGGTGTAGCAAACATTTTCTCTGTGACATCTCAAAACTGTAAAGATATTTTCATTGAAATACTACTGTGAAACATTAAAGAAGCATGAAGCAGTGAGCTAATGATGATTTGCTGATTTTTCCCTAAACAGCATCTTACTGTTGTAGTTGCATTTTACCCTGTTATTTATTCATAACTGAATTACCAAAGATATTAAACTAAAGTGAGAAGTAAAATGGGTATCTAGTCACATGAGGAAACGTCTCTAACTACCAGTGACCCCTGCGATTTTGGCATCTTTGATTCATGGATCTTACTTACCTGTGAAAATTATGAGTTACCTTCATCCCAAAGCTGTCCTTTAAATAATGCAGAAAATATTTTCAAGCTGACAGTTTCTTTGACTTAAGAACATATGGCATTAGGAGTACTAAACAAGTGTTCTCTAAAAAAAAAATAGCATGTTCTTCTTCATTCTGCTAATGGGAAACTAAGGCAATGAGGCTTTGACTACTTTTTTTTCAAAGTAATGTATATGAACCCCATTAAATGTGTCTTGACACACTATATGATCTGCTAGATCTCTTGTTTTCTTAGTGCTGGCAGATTATGAAAAAGATAGTTGAGATTTTTGAAGGTGCCTAAACATAATACATTTCGTAAATGATTTTCAGACAAATTATTGTAAAATGAAACTGAAAATGAGTAGTTTTAGATTAGATATTAGGAAGAAATTATTTACTGTAAAGTTTTTGAGGCACTGGAAGAGGTTGCTCAGAGTTGTGGATGTCCCATCCCTGGAAGTGTTCGAGGTCAGTTTGGATGGTCTAGTGAAAGGTGTCCCTGAACATGTCAGGAAGGTTAGAACTGGATGATCTTTAAGATTGCTTCCAACTTAAGTCATTCTACAATTCTATAATACTGTGATCCTATTAAATTTATTTACAAGATTAAATTAGATGTGATGCACAGTTCGCACTAGTATCACTTTTTCATAATAGTGATAAATGGTCCTTACAAATGCTTTGTATGTGAAGGCAAAATGATTAATTTCAAAACGCACACTGTGAGTTTGTGCATGCCAATTTCTTACAGGACCTGATATCTGAAGATTTTTTGGGGAGAAGGCCTTTCTGTTATCATCAGCAACCAACTATTAATAGAGACCAACCACTAAAGCAAAAATTCATAAATGTGCACAGGATGTTGCTGACTGTCCAATAAAATCAGCATTTCACATGTGGTGTCTATATAATTCATTGCTAATCCAAAATGTTTTGTGAAGCATTCATTTTAAAAGCGGAGTATAAATACCAATGAAGTCACAGGAGCAAATGCTGAATAATTCCAGTTTCAGAATAAAAGAGAAATTAGCAGAAGAAAGTGGTGTTACAATAAAATGGCATTAGGCTTATTTTCCGTTTAGTTTCATAGTTTTCTCATAGGCTAGGCAGTTCTAATGATACCTTTTAGTTCTTCAAACATACTGCAACAACGAAAGATTCCTTGCCTATTTCAAGATGCTATTTCATGAAGAAAGTCTGATCTCCTAAAACTTTTCTGCTAGCAATCAATAAGTAGGTCTACATTTGTTCTGGAAGACAATAACGTGCACTGTTCCCAAAAATAGGAACATAGAAGGAGAAAAAAAGCATTAAAACAGAAAGAACAGAAAACAAATGACCCAACAAAAATTTACACTGTAATATGCTTAATTAGACCAAAAAAATTTTTTTTGCATACAATATATAAAGGCACAGAAATCAGGTTTGATATTGATTTCTAGGCTTGAAAATGTAGGCTATGATGTACTCCTATACTAGACCTTGGGGATCATTTTATAAAATAAACTTTTTTCAAGTCTAGCAAAATTCTTATTTGATGTTTCTTCCCTCAGCTTATGAGCTGTTGAACTTTTATGCAACCCAGAGAACCACTCATTTTCCTGAATATTAATATGTAATACTGTCCAGTATGCCCTAGATTATGTCTTGTGGTTTCTGCTGTGACTTGAGGAGGGCACAGCAGTACCAATGTCTCATGGCACCTCTATATGTATCCACTCTATGTGAATTCTTCTGATATCCTAGGGCATCTCAGACAGTACTGGATGCCTGCATTTGGAGAAGACCATCAGCCTTTAATACCTCTTACAGTTTTCTTTCATCAACAATACAACTTGTGTTGGTTACCCATGGGTTGGTGGAGCAGAATTAAATTTTTTGGTCTCTATCAATTTCTGCACTGGATAGATGGCAAAGAGGTGGTGCTAAATGCCATAGACACATATGGACTGTTACCTCACATTTTCAGGAGAAGTTTCCCTTGTTAGTTTGTTGTTTGTTTATTTGGTGGGGATTTTTTTAATTTTTAAATTTTGCTGATCTCATTTTTACAGAATCGGAAATAGCAGAGTTCTGGAGCATTATTTTCTCTTCAAGGCAACATTAGCAGTCACATGTTCCAGCATGCGGTGAAATTTCCCCAGCATATTTCACCTAGCTTTCTGTGCTTTCTGAACACCCTTCTGCTGCCTAATTTTCTATTTTAAAGCAAAAACTTCCTTTTAATATGAAGAATTATAAGAAACTCACAGTGTCAAATGAGCCAATCTGAAGACTGTAATAGTCTCACAGCAGATCCTGACCTCTCTTCCCTGCAAGCCCTAGGTCAGGTAAGGACCTGGTGTTAGGTAAAATTTGTTTAGGACCCAGGGTTCCTTTCTCTGTTGCTTAACATTTCATGTCCTTTTATGTGAAACTTCTCATTTTCTCTGCACAAGAGCAAACCTCAAATAACCTAATATAATATAATGGAATGGAAAACAGGGAAAAAAAAAATAAGGCTATTCTTCCTAGAATTTGAAGTCTGCATTTTCCATGTTTTTCACTTGATTTCCTTCAGTAAAAAGGTAAGTACTTTATCCTCAGAATTAAAGAATGCTGGTGGAAAGAAGCACTCAGAAATCTCCTTAATTTATAGACACATTGGGCAATGATTTTGTTTTCTCTATGGGCTATTGGTAGAAAAGTAATAAAATAATACATCCATAATCTCTACCACAACACAACAATTCAATAAGAAATAGATTAATTTTGCAATGTTGTTTTTCAAGTGTTATATAGTCTTTACAGCCAATAAGAAGTGATCTTTTCCTCCATACATGAAACTCCGGTATTAGTATAATGTATGTGTTCATTTAGAAAAATAATAATAATTTTTAAAAAGCGAAGAAAGAGGTGAGGAGGTACTTTAGGTTCCAACACAGAGACTCGCTTTGCAGTCTTTTGACAAGACCATGTTGAAGTAGGTTGTTCTTTTCGCAGTACGTGAAGAACTGTGATGGAGCAGATTGTAGCCTGTGGACGCACCCATGTCAGAGCTGGTGGATAAGTCCTGAAGGGAGCTAAAGCCCATGGAGACCCCACACCAGACCAGGGAGAAAGTCTGAGGAAGAGAGAGCTGCAGAGAGGAGCTGTTATGGACTAATCACAGACCCCATTCCCTATCTGCCTGCACAGTTACAAACCTTGCCATGGGCAGGGACACTTTCCACTAAAGTTGCTCAGAGCCCCATCTATCCTGGCCTTGAACACTTCCAGGGAACAACTTTTCTTGGCAACCTGTTCCACTGCCTCACCATCCTCACAGTAATGAATTTCTTCCTAATATCTGATCTAAATCTATTCTCTTTCAGTTTATGTCATTCCCCTGTGTCCTATCACTAGATGACCTTGTAAATAGGCCCTCTCTGCTGTCTTGTAGGCCCCCTTTAGGTACTGGAAGGCTGCTCAAAGTTCTGTCTGGAGTCTCCTCTTCCCCAGGCTGAATAACCCCAACTCTCTCAGTCTCCCTTCACAGAGGTGCTTCAGCCTTCTCATCATTTTGTGACCCTCCTATGTTCGTGCTCCAGCAGATCCACAGCCTTCTTATATCAGGGGCCCCAGGGATGGATGCAGCACTCCAGGTGGGCTCTCACAAAGGCAGAGCAGAGGGGCAAAATCACCTCCCTCCACCTGGCCACACTGCTTTTGGTGCAGCTTTTTGATGGTTGGCTTTCTGGGCTGTAAGCACACATTGCTGGGCGATGCAAAGTTTTTTCAGTCAAGTCTATTTTGCCTGCTATGATAACCAGTGAATGATTTCTCTTTCTTTATGTTGGTCCACGAAATTTTTCATCTTGTTTTCTCCCCCTGTCCTGTCTGGAAGGGGCAGTGAGAGAACAGCTGTCTATTCCTGGCAGCCTGCCAAGGTTTACCTACCACACAGATGGTGAGACCTGGATGGGGATGTTAAGAATTTTAAGAACAGCCACCTCCTCCAGCAGAACTTCTTCCCAATGCCCTGTTGTCTCTGTTCAGGCAGAGGGATGCAGCTGCCCCTTTCCTGTTTTCAGCTTCAACCAGTAGCAAAGCTGAGCACACATCCCAGAGACACAGAAACAGACATACAGACATGCAGAGGGCAGGGACACAGATGATCACAGAGAAGGTGCTGCCCCAGCATCCCCCACATGCAGGACTCACACCAGACACAGGCACACAGGGATACATCCCCTTTTTTTGTCCATACTTATTTTATCTTTGTTCCTTGGCATGTAGCCTTAATCCTCAAACTGTCTAAAATGGCTATTTGGTCTAACATTACCTACTGATCTCCCATTAGCTTTATCTTCATTATTACTATGGACATAACTCTCCAGATGAATGCTAATTATGTTTGAGGACCTAATTCTGGTTTTGCTATTAACAGGAATGATAAGCATGAGATACAGCAATATATTTCTGGCACCTTGATACACAAATTCTTAAATGTTTCCTGCACTACAATGATGTATGTTTAACTCAGATATGAATAACTTCTATTAGCCAGTTATCACATTTTCAAGGCTATAAATAATTCAAAAAATGAATTTTAAATCCAAATTATTTTCTTCTGAACTTCAAGAGATCTGGGTTACTTTAGTACTATTACAAGACAATGTAGGCCCACAAACATATTCATGGCTTACAGGTCACATGTGATAAATTCCACTGACATTTGCTCTTTGAGGCATCTCACTTTGTCCATTTTTAATAGCTTCGATATAGTCTTTATTGCTCATAAATCCATGATCACAAACAAAAAGACTGGCTTTATAACATTACTCAGCCTTTAGCCTCAGTCATGCAAGTGCAGTTATCCATGTGTTAAGAACAGTCCAAATCTCTTAAATCTGTACATCTCATCATACTGCTATCAGCTGCAGCCATCTGCACTGGGGTGCCCAAGCAATTCAAACATAGAAAGCTTTAAGTCTTTGGCGAAAAATGGTGACATTAATATACTTAATTAAAATGAAATTTGAAGAAACTAATACATGAAGAAACTTTAATATTTTTAAGCAGTAGGTAGGAAATATATCCCATAATAAGCAAATTTTATGTCATTTTCAGTGAACTATAGAGAACAAGTTAATGCAGACAAACAGAGCAACACTGTAATAAACCCTCAACTCTCCAATTCCATCCACAGAATAAAGAAATTGGCTTCCATTTTTCCTTAAACTGACAAGAACTCTGACTTATATTAATTAGGAAAACATCTACAACACAGAGAACAGCAATACTATGCTTTCAAGACTGATAAAATATTGGGGTAGTCTGACATTCAAAAAAATCCCTCAGAAATTTAGCAGAAAATATTCATTAAAAACCTAAATTTGGATTCTTACAGGAAATGAGTAATTCTCAAAGAATTCAGATAGTCATTTCAAATAACCACAGTGCTGAGTGGTTAAATATATATAAAAACTTCTCTGGTTTTGGGACTTTCCCCTCTTAGCTGAAGATTATAATCTTCTTCATTACCTAATCATAAACCTATAACATTATACCTCCTCTGTATCTCCATGAACTATCTGTGGCAATTTACTTTTCCTGCCTGACTAGTGAACTCCCATCACACTTAAATCTGCAGTTAAGACACACATGCTAAAAATGAAATATTTATTCAATTGTAGTAAATGTCTCACCATACTCTTATAGTCTAGGAATAAAACAAAAATATTGCAACTCGTTAAAAAGTAATATAACAATAAATATTTCTTTTAAAATATTTACAACTATATGCAACTTTCTGCACCACAGAAGTAAGGCAGGCTGCCTAGACTGTACAATCTATTCAGTAATATTTTTGGCTTTGCCTAATAAAATAATAACACAATTTATTCTCATTTAAAACTTGAGGTCTAAACCCACAAATGCATTTAGAAAATTTTTTCATCTAAATCAATGTGAAGCAGATCCCTAAAATAGTCACTGTCTATAATTTAGTAAGATACAATATAATTATTTTTGCCATTCATGTCAACCACTGTACAACATTAATATGCAAGATCAATATTTTTTTCCATTTTCTACTCCTGATGGCAATCTTTACTGAAGACTTAATTTTTCTCTGAAAAAATAGATTTGATCAAATGGAGTTGACATTGTATGAAAATATACCTTTTGCAATGAATTTAATAGAACACCATTAAAAAAACTGTGACCTAAATTAAAAAACAACAGGAAAAAAAATTAAACTGACTTTTTAGTAAAGACAATAATAAAATAAATTTCCTGAATGAAGAATTTTGGGATAGCTTCTGAGGTCTTAGGAAGTCAGACTCTAAAATAATGAAAGAGGAACAAGACATACTCTATTTCAAAGTTGTTTTTTTATTTCTGAGATATTAAAAATAACTGTATCTATGCATATAAATAAAACCTGGAAAATGTTACTTTCACCTTGACACTGATTATGATATTTGGAATTATTTCTGGTACAAGAAGGAGATTTGGTAATAGACTTGCATCAATGCTGCTCAACCCCTACTTTTTAATGCTAATCGCGATAGATTAATATTAAATGAAACAAACATCTAAATTCCCTTAAAGCCATTCTCTCTCTGTAACTCAAAAGTAAAACAATAAAAGATGAAGAAATAGGATTGTGAGTAAAATTACTATGAAATGATGACCTAAAACTTGATCTCATTGTTCTGCCAGGAGCAGTGGAATTGAAAAGACTTTGTCACATTCTCTAGACACATTGACTGTGAATAAAACACATACCTTAGGTAACTGAGGACCTGGTCAAAGATTAGACCTGACATGACATAATTGACTTTGAAGGCTTGAAGAGGAATTTAGACCATTGTAGCTAAACAGGAAGAATGTCTAAGGAAATCAGATTAATAAAAGCCTGTCTTAAATGAAAGCTCATTGTTGATAAAGGATAAGTTTATAACTATTATCTTAATGTTAGTCGCCGTAAGTGAATCCATAAACTACTGAAACTCTTAAAAAAACATGTAATCAGTTTAATTTGAGTTTATTAGAGAAACATAAACCCCAAGCCCTTGCAGTCTCTTCAGAAATTCTGAATGGTCTAAATAGATGTTATGGAATATGTAGTGCTTAGAATTTTTTTGAGGACTAAAAATACAATTGTGCTGAAGGAGATGTTTTAGTCGTTGACAGTGTTGATTTCTGTGCAATAACTGTACAAATATTCTAGAAAAGAATTTTAGACAGACTCCTCACTGCAAATGCTTTCTAGAAGGAGGTTTTAAATAGTCCTG
>VXAZ01004831.1:755274-861358 GCA_013399875.1 Gymnorhina tibicen
AGTCCTGGGGTAAGTGTGTAAACAGGAGGAAAGTATGGCCTATACATTCTTCTTCTACATTTTCTGTTTTCTACAGTTAACCATGCAAATCTTTTTGTTGTTTATTTGGGTTTTTTTTTTTTCAGCTGCCTTTTCAGAAGTTTAATACCTTCCATTCAGTACTGCAATAGTTACCCTGAAAGGTCCTTGTATTTCACTGGGAGTAGATCTACAGACATTGAGATACTCGAAATGAGACTACCTTATGGACAGAATACGCAAGATCTGATGCATCTGCAACACAGACAAACAATCCTGGAGACGTTTACCGCCTCATGTACATCTAGTTAATGAAAGTGTTGGAAGTGTCTTGATACAGGTTTCTGTACAAGGGAATAATTTTAGAACTTTTCTGAACCAATATTAACTGAGTGGAATGCAGCATTAAGCAGAATGATGAAGATGGTATAAGAATCAAGATGAACTTTCATAAAAAGACCTTGAAGTTAAATTAATTTTGATTTTCTAGGTCTGAAAAAACCATTCTCTTCTTTACTGCTGTCCAGAATAAATATTGGACTAGGCCACCACTGTTTGCAGAAATAGTCTGAGAGGAAGATTTAAAAAAAAACAAACAAGCAAGCCAAAATTAATCAGACTTTTCCCTTAATTTCCCCATAACTTAGTTCTGAATGTTTTTTCCCTCATGAATGATTCTTTACACAGAAAACAGTATTAATCTAAATCCTAAGAAAGAATGAGACTGGATTTATGCACAAAAGTTCTTTGCTATACCTTTCCTGTTGCTCTATAAGGGTCCTTTTGCTCTACTTGCTTCTTTCTATTTTTCCTTTGTGTATCTCATTTTTCTTTTTCCCACAGAATGATGCCTTTCTTTTGTGCTATAGCACAATGGTTAGAGCACTCAGGATGTGGGAGAACAGGTAAAGAACAAAATGTATTATGTGGCTGTGCAACGTGATAATTTATTTGAATGACGCTTGCCAGAGATGATTTTTTTATTTAGCTTAAAACCAGTTCCTGTGTCATGAATTAGAACAAAAATAAGGTTGTCTTTATTGAAAGAAGGAATGTATTTCAGGAACAGAACTAACAAGAAATGTGACTTGGAATCAAATATATTACTTGGAGACTGTCTGTTTTGCAAATGTGTCAGGAGTCAGAGCTTTATTGAATTTGCTTTGAAAGCTGTATCAGAAGTAGTTAATACTTAAATGTTAACACTGGCCTAAAATTGTTAATGTCACGTCCAAGCAGGTAGGAACTTATTTCTAGCCTTTTGCAGTCATATTGTAAGGGTTAAAAAAAAGGCAAAGTTTTCTTCAAAAATTTTAGCTATGTTGAGTTACATAAATTATCCACATCCTCCTAAGAAAAGATTGCTTTTTTAACTCAATAAATACAACACAGCATTTTCCAAATAATCAGCAAATTTCCCTCTTGAGTTGTCTGAAAAAGACTGAATTCAGAGACCATCTAGCAAAATCTTGCTTAGCTGTGAAAATAAGCCTGAGGATGCTCTGCCAAGCATTACAACAAACTAGCTAAATCATTGACTACAGCCCACAACAGAAAGGCTTCTAAATGGAAGATGATATGTTCTGGAAACCTTTCCCTGAGTAGCAAAAATAGCAGCAGGACAGGGACAAATAGATAAAAGATTTTCAAGAGTCATACTCTATTCCACAGAAGAATGGGGGCATCATGTTATTCAATTTCTAATGACATTTTGCAACACACCACTTGAGTTTTATTTCTGAGTATTTAATTTCTTTTGAAATATTACTTAAACATAAAGAAATATGATCTAAAATACTCTTGCTACTCTTCAATCTGATAATATTAATTAATATGTAAAAAAGAAAGAAATTCAGGTTATTTAAGGTTATGCATCCATTGTTTTTGCAAGACAAACTATCACATAGTTGAGGTTTTATTTTTCAGACCTGGCATGTTTTTTGGATTCATCTAGAATCTAAAGTATACCGATAGAGACAGGTAGGAATCTGTAAATTGACTTTTTTTGTTGCTCCCAGCAGTCTAATGGTTTCCCATGGGCATCTTTATCCTGTTCCTGTTTCACTGATAAAAACACTGCATCTGACCAAAAAAAAGCAAATGCAGGTGGACATGCTTTTTTGTCTCTGACTCTTCTTCTTTCTCTTCCTTGCTAAGATTTCACAAGAACATTGATAACCAGTTTACAGAGCAATGAAATCATTAATTGTGTATTTATCACTATTTTTTTGTATGTAGAGCTATATAAAACAACCTGGGCATAAAAAAAAGAAATTCTAATCTCTAAACTCACAAAATCTAATAATCATACTTAATTTTAAATATTTCTAACAGTCTTTTTATTTAATTATACTACATATTGTGTCTGAACATAAGCCTTATGATTGTAGGATCTTGATCTAAACACCTAAATATACTTAAATGTTCCTCAGTTCTAATACTCAGTTTTAGGACTTATGTAAGAGAACATAAATAATAATAAAAAATATGTTTGCTAATATGTGTGTTGTGAAGTGCTGTGTGAAGATCAGAAAAAAAAAAATCAATGAAAACCAGTTAGTTCATTTTAACTTCTGATTCTATTAGTTATATAGAGGTTTGAGAAAAATCATGATGTAACCAAAATGATATGTCCTGTTCCAGGGCATTCTGTTATAAAAGAAAGGATATCAGTGTTCTTAGCAGATCAGAAGCAATTCCATTGAAAGCTGTAAAGTAAAAATACTTAGAGGCCAGGGAATAAGACTGTGACAATGCCTAAGATGCAATGTGCCTTTTCATGACATTTGCAGTCAGTTCCCCATTTGCAGTAGGAGCTTCTCCTACCATCTTTGCTCCCCAAAGACGAAATTTGAACATGCCACCTCCACATTTGTGTTTCTGCTTGTCTTTGAGGAAACAAACGTAACTTAGCAGGTCTTCTTTCTTTCTTTCTTTCTTTCTTTCTTTCTTTCTTTCTTTCTTTCTTCCTCTGAACTCTGATTGAAAAGAAAAACTTTTTTTAGTTCTAGAAAACTGTTTGATATTTATGTTGCATGTGTTTGGTACTTCCTTCCTTTTAAACTCTCCTAATTATTACAGATACCTGTAAAAATCTTATGTCAGCATCAGAGAAATGAAGGGAAGTTTTAATGTCTCCCATTAATTTTGGAGCTGGCTTTTGTTATTCTTCTGAACTTTTCTGATTGCTGTTTTTTCAGGATTAACAAACTTAAAGTGAAGAAACTGCAATTCATAAAACTCTTGATAAAAGTGTACATGAAAAGAAATTATAAGACCGAATTATATAATCAATACCTAAAATAAACGCAAGTATTGTCTCAAACTTGTAACAGCATCATTGGGACTGATAGCATCAGCATTACTAAATATTTGTTTGTATATCTTGGATACTTACAAAAAACATTTAAAACCCCTTTTTTTCTTTTTACAGAAGTAGTAGCTCACTTTTTGCAAATGACACTTCTTTTTCTAACTGACACATAGAGGTGGGACGGGGTGCCTTGTATTAAAGGAAAAATTTATTTGTTCAGGACTAATGATTCTTTAGGCAGTGTGACCCCAGCTGCTAACAAGCTATGAAGGAAATCAAGGAAGAAAAGAAAAGAAAGAAAATCGTGAAAGTTCAGGCAAAAAAGCAGCATACTTGTATTATTATTTGGGACAGAAAGAGAGGAGAAAGTCATTGCTGCATTGCATTATGCTAGAGGTCCCTGGTGGCAAAGACCTTGGAAAGGTACGGTATGAAAAACTGTGAGGTGAGAAGAAATTTCATACTTACTATTTCATAAACCGGTTCTTGTAGGGAATTACACTGTGTCCCCCTGCGCAGAGGGAGGATTGGCAACACATGAGGAGAAACAACAACTGTCATCAAGAAAATAAGTGATGCAAAATGGGAGAATGTTATTAGTGTTCCAGTAAGAAGTATGTCCATGTTTTCACCATTTCCCCTGAGTCATCCACTGTTTCTTGCTGCGGGGTAAAAAGAAGGAACATTGTGTCTCTGCCTCTGAAGCTACTTTCCCTCACTGGGAAATGCATCTCTCCTTTTCAATCTTTCCAACCACAAATTCTTTATTGAGTGACTTGGGAAAAAAACAAACCAATACAAAGAATTCCGGAAGCGCAGGAACATCTCTTGAGTGTAAATGTAACGCATAGTACTGCAAAAGTATCCCCCTACACCACTGCACACGTGCACCAAATAAATGCATTCAACATAGGAAACAGACTATCAGTATGAATTTCATGGGGAAAAAAAAGAACAAGATCTCATTTTCTTCCTTTGTTGTGATACGATGATGCCACATGCTGCCAGATCCTTCTCTTAAATTGCTCTCTAACAGCTAGATGCCCTCCACAAAACTGTCACCAGAGAAGAATAGCACACACCAAGGTTGTTTTCATTTGTTTAAGCTCCTGCTGTGCTGCTTCTCTGCAGTATCAAAGCATTCCTTTTTCAGAACAAATTTCTTTTAACATATTGTTCTCTCTTTCTAAGATTCTGCTTGGTTTGCATAACAAAATCACCACCAAGCACTCATTCATGGATTTTCACGTATTTAATCAGAAAGCATGTGCTGATATATTGGTAACATATGATCTAAAATCATTATTATTATTAGCTTCTCTGGACCTTGCTACCATGAAATGATATTGTCATCTATTTCTGTTGCTTCTATAGCAGACTTATAACTTTAAACCTTCTGCTACCAAACCTTGAAACAGGTCCTTTTTGCCATCTACACAGATGGCATCTATACAATAAGGACCAATCTCTGCAGGTATTTCTGCAAATATATACACATATATATAGTGTTTATATACATATATACAGATATATATAAACAGTAAAGTCAGTATTAAAAATTAGGCAATATCTTGTAAACATTCATTGTCTGAGTTAGTGACATTCATGGTGTCGATCCCTATGGACCTAGTGTTTTTTCCAACCTTTTCGTCTTATGGAATATTAATAAACATGTAACACAATACAGCACACTAAAGTTACTACTAAAGAGTGAGAGCACATTGTTTAAAAAACAATAAGAAAGAATAAGCAATTATTTAATAAATATTTAATTGTTATGTTTATTAATGTACACTTTGGAATATCAGATACATTAATGAAGGAAATGGAACCAGTAAGGAGATATATACCAGAAAGGAAGCCTCACCCTACCTGCAGTTTGTTTTTCATCTCCTAAATGATAGTCACAAAACTGTACTATTTATTAGCACTGTAGTGAGAGCACACTGCTTGATTCAGTCAATAGTGTGCTCCCTCCCAGAAGCTTTAGGATAGTGTATGCCATTGTGTTCTCCTAGCATTATTTTTAGTCTTCCTTTTTTTTTTTTTTTTTGATCATGTCTTTCCTTGTGACTGGCTCAGCAAGTCAACATGATGAAAACAAATGTTATTAGACCTTCATTTTCACACTAAAATCCCGGAAGGGGAGCTATCCTGCTTACAGCTCTAATTGCTTTAACAGCACATCTTTCAGCACTTGTTCTTGTGGGTTTGGTTCTGCAGCCCTTACTCAGCTTGAGCAGTACAGTTCTTCTGAGTAGTTTCATTGATACCCAGGAGCCTCCTCTCACTATTAAGTGCTTCTCAGCAGGAATAAGGATCGTAGAATGGAGCAGTGTGAGCTTATTTCAAAAGGGCGAGGCAACTAGGCACAGATTCCAGCAAAAGAGAGCACAAGATTTGCTTATCTCACATTCGCCTTGCACACACAGCTATCCCCCCATCCGCCCCCACCATCCTTCAGTTCCCAAGTCTCTCAAGCACAAAATAAACAGAATTCTAGCAAGTTAGAAACAGCCAATTCAGCTGATGCTGTAGTCATTTTTAAGCCAATGCACGTTATTCAGGATATTTCTATACAATGGAAAAAGTACAACTTCAAGTATTTGCAGAGCTCCTGGTTTACCCTCTTAAGATAATTTTATTGAGGCAATCTCCACTAAAGTTATTAATTTAGACAAAAAAGTGAAAGAAATTAAAAAAAAAAAAACTTTTCCATATTATTTTATGTATAATATTTGATTTCCAGAAGTATTATTCAGTTAGTCTTCCAGCTCTCCTTCAAAGTTCACTAGAATTAGGTATCTAACAAAGCACCTAAAGGAATGTACTCATATACATTTGACACAAATGTCTATGACTGTTAAAACCCATTATATAAACCAGAAAATTGCCAAGAATGGTTCCTCCAATAAATAAGATATCTCTAGCAGAAAACATAATCTGTAATAGAATCAGATAAAGGTGAAAAAGCAGCAGGATGCAGACCCACACTCAAATATCAGGTGCAACAGAGCAGTGTGAGTGTGTTGTGTTTGGGTTTTTTTCTTGTTATGGGAAAATAAAAGCATTTGAGTGCAGAGAGAGTATTTCCCAAGCAAAACTCTGTGACATCCCCTGTCATCACAAGCTCACCTCCACAGAGCACTGCACTCTCTCAGATTCATACACTCAGAGATTCACAAATCCTTGTCCTGATGTCCAGAATTGTTCCCCAAACTGCAACATCACGAAGATTCTAATGTCAAGAAAAATAACTGTTCTGTTAATGGACTAATTAATATAAAGCATGTTTTACACAATTCATGATTTTCAGGTGAATTTCAGATTGCTTAACCAAAATCAAATCCTGAAAACACAACTATTTTTTTCATTCATCAGAAGAGCTTTAACATGTTAAAAATATAGATGGAAAAATCAGTTAATTAATCTATGAGGTTTAACACACAATTGCAATATAACATAAATTAATAAAAATAATAAATACTTTGCTCATAGATATATACCCTCTTAAGCTCATTTTAATTCTGCATTGTTTTGAAGAAGGCAACATAAGTAAAAATTATTGAAGTTAATGTCTGTTGAAATTGAACGTAAGATGCAGTTGAGGTTGTGAAGATACATATTGGCATTTATAAAGTATACCTATTATTATTATTATTATTATTATTATTATTATTATTATTAAGCTCTCTAAAACTTAGCCATATTTTATGCCCTTTCTTTGAGCTCAGATCAGAGGATAACTGTCTAATACCATCCAGAGTATAATTCTTTACCCCAGAATGTCAAAACTCAAACTACTTAGCTCAACAGGTGTTTGGCTTTGTTTCCGAAATTCCCCGAGAGATTATGAGCTGCCAATGTTCTCTAAACTTGCATGGCGGAGACTATGAAGCCCACTAGTGTAGTTGATCATGTTTTTCATTTTACATTGATTTTTTAATGAGAAGCTAGGGATATTTTGTACATTTTTGGTGATCAACCACAAAAACTAGTTCCTGATTATCTTTTACCCAGAGTGGATATTTCTGTCTTCTACAGGAAAAGCCTCTGAGGAAGCCAATTTTTCCCCCACCAGTATTTGTGGCCTGACTCCTTTCCAAAACCTCATATGTATCTACGTGCAGCAAGACCAATGTTTTGTACATAGAGTTTGGTTTTGTCGGTATTTTGGTTTGTTTGTTGGTTTTGGATTGGGTTGGGTTTTTATCAGATACAGATACCTGAAGCAGTCCTATCTCAACCAAGGGTTCTTGGAGTGCATTGTTATTTTCATGTTCATACCCTTCTGGACTACTTGCATTTTGATCTTTGAATTACCCCAATTACTAACAATTATGTTTAGTATCTTTTCCTTTTGTTTCCATTTTCTTTCTTCTGACATTATGGACCTTGCAGTGATGCAAATCTTTAGCAGAATCACACGTCTGTACAGGACTTCTAATAAGGCTTACTTGATTAATTTTTCATTATCTTGTGGGCTTTTTGACAATGTAAAGTCGAAGTTTTCCAGAATGTACTTAATTTTTTATTTTTTTATCTTTCAAGATCCCTCAATTTAAGTTTCTCCTACATGGCTGGAGCTTTTAAAATGTTTCTGTAATTACTCAGTTGAATTACAATATAAGTCATTTTTCTCTTATTTTGCAGCAGTCTCAGCTTATTCAGCATCAGAATATGAAACTTATATATAAAAATGCAACCTCTGTTTAGTTTTCTTATTTGATTTATAACCAAAAATCAGGTTGTATATTTCTAATTCCATTCTTAGCAAAGCAATCCTTGGGACTATTAATTTATCAAAACTCACATCAGCCAGATTTATCTTTCAAAGTAAGATAGCAAGCCTTCATCATATCGGATATTCAACACAGATAAATTTAGACTGAAATCTGCAGCAGTGTCCGGCTTTAGATCCCTACTGGAAGTAATGGAAGTCTGATCATAGACTCCAATTTTAAGTGAGTGTTGAAGCTGCTACCTGAAATGTTTCACCCGGTTGTTCAATGTAGCCTTTCAAGTGCAATTTATGACTTTGTTCACTATCTACTAAGTATATTAATTAATCAGTGCTTTATGAACCTAACACTTTACAGGTTTTGTTGCTTAGCAACAGAACTTCCTCCAATAAGGGGCTATATCTCGAGTCCTTTAACCAGCTTTCATCTTCTATGGCATTTTTAAATTCAGTTATTTCATTACTTCTAGAAAACAAGGCACTTCTAATTTCAAAGGATAAATTATTTTATTTAATTTTTTACTTCCATTTCAAACACTAAAATGACACTTTAGGAATGACTATAGCTGCACAAACGTATTATTCACGGTAAATATGTACAATGAAATCCAAACAACAGTAAAGTAATCACATCAGCCAAATGTTGGCAGTTCTTTTCATTGCTGTGGGAAACACACTCACTCATTCCAAAATCCCTATTAAATCTGTATTAATGTCCTCCATCTCTGGACACAAGCAATAGAGTAGTAAATTATACTTCTGTGTAAACTGAATTTTAAAATTGAGAACAGGACCTTTGCAATTTACAGACATTTTAACTTCTAACATTGTTAAAATAGATGTTTCTCAGTCCACGAGCTCTTCTGTGGCACAAATAACAGCTCTGTTTGGTGCATCAAGGGTTCAGTTTTTAATTCCACTGTTATGCATAACATTATTAGAATTAATATTAGTTTCTCTATTTTATAAGACTCATTAGCTGAAAGCTAAATTTATCCCCACCCATGCAGACATCAGTTTCAGAAGGTACCCACTAAATTTTCATCCTTTGCAAGAAGTGTAAACATTTAACAAATATTTGGTCTGATTCTTGGATATGTTGTATATCCACTTTATACCTGCATCAGACGTTCAGTACTGGAATTATGCCTGTGTCTAATTTAAGAGTAGTTATAAAATCAATGGTAGTAACTCTTTACGTTGAGGTAAATACCCCATAGAGTAGATGAGAACAAAAAAAAATTTAAAGAAAGAATTTTACCCATATTAAATTAGACAGTACAGTCTTACCACTTTTTAACACTTGATTCCTAACACCAAATGTGTCGATTTACCCTCTTTGATACCCACCATCTACGGAGAGAGGATTTGTTTGGACAGAAAATATGAAATGCAAAATGAACTCTTTTGGGTACTATGCCAATGAAGTTAGCCTTGGACGGGTGCTAAACAGACAAATATATTTTATTTGTCCATGTATGAATTATGCTTTTTAGTTTTTCCGTATAACTAGGATTTCACAATGGAGGAAGCTATGTTCTCCAATGTACATGCTCCTCTACTGTTGAGCGCTTTGCTACTGCAGTGTAGCTATTTGGATAAAAATGCGATCCTGCCATTTCTCTTTTCACATTATGTGATATAATTTCACAGACACAATCTTTCACATCTGTGGAGTCTTACCTTATAAGAAAATCAAATGAGAATATTGTGGGGTGCAACTTGTTCCAGGAAAGTACCCCCTCTGATAAGTATTCTCCTAAAATCTATGTGGTGTGTAAAAGGATACATTCAAGCTGATAAGATCTTCTCTAGAACTGTGTGTGCTTGGTATACACTGCATAACATATTACATGAGCACTAACCAAAAGTTTGGATTACAACAGCTATTTTTACAGACAGCTTTTGGGAAAGTTTTTATTTTGTTTTGTTTTGTTTTCCCTTTGGAGTCACTGCATTCTGTTCTTATTTTGATACAGATGGAAAAATTGAATACAGAGAGAACAAAGATACATTGAAATGAAATATGACTCAAAAACCCTTTGTAATTCTTTCTCTAAGTACTATTCCTCCTTCAGATGTTCACTGTCTCTGTTTTACACATTTTGTCTTCATTAAGAACATTGTGAAAGATTGAGAAAACAGAGGATAAGTCTTAATTTTTTTTACCCTTTTTTTACCTGACCTCTCGGGTTGTTCCTCTCAGCTATTCAGCTAGCATCACAGGGAAAAGTCCTGAGGACTGCTGTTCAGTTACATTACATTAATATGGCAAAAACTTCTTGCTACCACAATGTATTCCATGGACATTATAAAGACAAAGGTATCTGCCTGCATTTTTTTCCATGTTTCTCTGTGCAACCACTGCTCAGGAGAAAGGAATTGTAAATGTAGTTTTGTTTTGCTTTTTACTTTTGACAAAACAGTTGTACCATTTTTCAAATACTTTATTTTCCATGGTAACATAATCAGTGCATAATGTTTCTTAAAATGTTAATAAAGCATAAATAAATTTGTGCAAAACATCTTTTTTCAAATAACTGAAAATATTTAAAGCTTCTAATCACTGCAATGCAGTGGTCTGTTGAAAAATTGGTTTGCAGACAGAAAAGAAAAAAAAAGAAAGAAATCGGGATCTCATTCATTTTTCATGGCTGGGAATAGATCTCTCAAAATTTTGATTGCATTTGTAGAGAAAGGTAAGCAGTCATGCAAGGGTGAAAATTTGGTTCAGACAAACATATAGAAATAACAGTGTCAAGTAGACATTATTAATGGACCAAGACATCATAATCATTGAGGTCTCTGGCACCTCTAAAATATACTTCATGAACCTGCTACTGCCGACACGGTGACTTTCTACACCATTCTATAGACCTACTAACTTCAGTTACCCAGTCTGGGACCAGGCTAGAATCCGCCTTGAGGCTCAGAGAGAAAAGCCTGTGTCTGCCTGCAAAATGACATGTAGATTTTCCTGAAGAAATGTCAATGCTCAGAAATAGTGAGCAGAATATTTGAAAAAGGAAGAATTTTTAAGGATTAGTCATGAAAGTATTTAAGACAAATTTTGCTGATTAGCCCTGAGGAAATTAGAATAATATTCTTTATATACTGCCAAAATGTGGCTGAGTATTATTAAGATAATTATTAATAGAGTTTATCCTCATCATTGTGCTAAGTTTTTTTGTGTTTTCATAAATACTGGACTCTAAGTTGCTACAACTGAAGTTTTGGGAGTATTTAAACAGAGTTCTTAATTCTATGTTCATAAGTAAAGGTGTCTTAGAGTGGGGTGTGTTATGAAAGACTCAACTGACTGAACTAAGGCTTCAGCAGTGCTAGGATATTCAACCCGAAGAACCTGGAAATGACAAATGAAACATCCATGCATCTAGAGAGCAGTTAGAGTACCACTAAGCATTTCAAATGACAATAGATACGCATGGAAAAGTAACTGGATCAAGTGCTATGTGTTGTTTGTGGATCCTTTGATACAGTAGGAGCTCAGAAATACTAAGAGCTATCTGTAATCTGGAGTTCAATCCCTCTGTAAAAGGGAACATTCTGTCACCTTAAGAGCCCAGAAACATTTGAGTTAATCTAACATATAGCAGCTGGGTTCCATCTACCTCTGCAAAAAGGTGCCTCTTGAAGCTCTCCTTCTGTTCCTCTGTGAACATTTGGGCTAGTCCAGCAGATTTGACACGTCACCTGACTCTTATGTTTAGGCAACTGATGTCCATCATAGGTAGACAGTCAAGAGTAAAGAGAAGAGTACAGCAGAGAGATTTTAGAATGACTCATTTCATAATAAGAACCCTTTCAAAATGGTAAATCATCCCACTGATGCTAGACACTTGTGTTTCATCAGTGACTACAGACATCTTCCCTTTAGGAGGTCAGAGCTAGATGTGATTAGTCCAGCTACAGGCTGATTTCTGAGTACCTTTCATCCTTTCCATTGATGGCTAAGTGGACAGACCTTTTTGGAAAGTTCATGACACCTTTGTCTGCTTTTGCAATCATCTGTCTACTTTGAAATATCTGGCAATTAGCTGGTTGATTCTATTTTTAAGAGCCTTAGATAATAAGGACACACTGTCCTAAAGAGGAGTAGATCTCAAAACCAAATTTAGACGCATGGGAAAAAACATAGGGTGTAAAAACTGTAGTGAATGTAATGAATCTTTTAAAGTGCCATTTCAAGTTATTGTGATATTCATGGGAGCTTGAAGCTGAGAAAAAGCTGCCTGCATATTGAAGATACCTTATATTTTCTTGTTTATCAAATCCTTATTTCATTCTCTAGCAGGTTCTGAATTATTGATTTGCATGTTGATAAAATTCACCCTAAAGTTAAAACATGATGAAAAGAGAAATTTGAATTGTAAATATTTCTATTAAAGTAATTGTTTAAAAAATGTATAAAAAACCCAAAAAACCCCACAGAAATTTAACATATAGGTAAATCATGCATATTGTACGAGATAATAGCCTTTCATCTCAACAGTTTGTTTAACACTGAAGAATAAGATGAATAAAGAATCCACAGTTTTTGTGAAGTTATTTCTTTGGGGCTGTTCCTCTGAGATGTATGGAGAGGAGCTGTGAACTACTCCTTTGTTTTTGCCTTATTGACTTACCTCTAACTGCTTACAGACATCTCCTTTTTTTCCATACTTCCCTGAAACGTTTTTCTTTAACCTTAAAATTTTTTGTGAATATGTTGGATACTAAACCTGATCAGACCTTGTCCATTATATTGTGTTTCTGAAAAAAGGTTTAATAATATGGCCACTGAATTTATCTTTTTAACCTTTTCTCCTTCTCTGGTGCTCCCAAATACAAAAATTATCCCTGTTTATGTAGATACACAGAGAGAAAATCTCTATCCACACCATACAAATACACTGCATTATATTCTTTCACCTTTTATTTATTAAATTTTTAGATGGGTAGTGGTTTTAATTTAAATAACTTCATTCATGAAAAATCTGCTGAAAGATATATCCAAGGACACCTCGTCTGGCCCAGGAAATCTCTGGAGCGTAAGCCACTACAAGCTCTAAGAAAATGTTTATTTTGCTCATATAGCGGATTCTCTGCGATTCTCCACTAGTGGCTTCTGTACATCAGACACCAGACGGGTCTTTAATCTAACATAGTTTTGAAGACATTAATAAAATGATATAACGATATCCTGCAGATCTTTTCTGCAAAATTTCGCAGTTCTAAGGCAGGGAAGAAATTCTGAAATCCATAGCAACACTAGGATGTTCGATCTTAAACAGTAGGCTACTTTAAAGAAAAGTCTTTAAAACATGTTTAGATTTAACATATTGTTTTACCTGAATGCACGTCACTAGATAAAATGAGAGAATTACAGTTTATCATGATAACCAGTGGGTTTTATCCATGGTTTGGTTAATAAGACTATAGAAGGACACTTCTTGTGCTTCCCTCTTAGATTTTAATTTTTTTTCCCTTCCTTACATTAGGGGGGAAATATATAGAACAAGGTAAATACCCAGTAAACAAACTATGAAGAAACAACGGCCTTTCCTCAAAAGGATGCTCAGGTATCATTTATAAATCATCTAATACATAAATAAATGGACAAAAGTATAAATCAAGTGATTTTAGATGATGGAGTAGTACAGCTAATCTTGTGACATTTTCTTTGCTAAAGTCAAAAAAGGCATTTAATATTTAAGCAATGACCACAACTTTTGATATTTCATTTCCCATTATTCTGAAGAATAAAAAAAATGTAAAGGGGAAAAGTCAGCACATTGAAGTAGGTTGATAGGAGGATTAGTTAATTAGAAGAATATTTATTAGAATAAAATATTAGAAGAATATTTAAAGCTTTTATTAGACAAATTGATAAATTATTTGCATATATTTTTATTAAAATCCCCTTATTAAAAAGGCTACTAAGAGACTGGACAAAACTCATAGAACTGTGAAGACCAGCAAATGCATGGATATGCACAAACACAGACATAAAAACCGGGACTCAGATATTCATTTATGAACTGCCTATAATGCTGTCCATATTATATTACACGAAATTTCAGTGGCTCCTTGGGCTTTTCCATTAACTGTTCCATCCACCTATGTTAATCCAAAGGGCCAGACCAATATACAACAAAAAAACTAAAAGGCTTTGATACTTTAAAAATATTTTAACTTTATCAACAATCCTCAAATAACATATTCATCTAGCCAGGATGATCCTCCTATGGATCTTCCAAAGAACTGCTATAACTCCTCCTTTTCTCTTAAAGCTGGCAAAATCGAAGCTATTCATCTGATTCAGGATGTGATACTTAGCAAAATTTTAACATGACCATATTTTCTTTAATGTTCAGACAAATAGAACTAAAATACAAACATTTTACAGAATATTTTCAGAGAGAGTGTGAGAGTGAACCATCTGTCCTTTCCTTTTCTACAGTTAGGTGCCTTTCTTTGCACACAGCTCTATTCTGCATCTAGAAGACACTAAGGAATCCTGATTCTGGAAAAAAAAAGAAAGTTTTGCAAGACCAAGACCACTTCTTATTGACACTAGAATAAAGTAACAAAAGAGACTTAAAAGATTTCACGCCTTTCTTTTTATCACTATTCTAAATAAATCTATTAGAAACTGTCATTCCTAAAGCAGTGCCAGATTTTGTGGTTTTTTGCTATTCTTAATACGAGTAGTCAAGTTTTGTTTAGAAGCTATACATCATTTAATTTCAAAAGTTTTCCTTTTTCTTATTTATATTTCTAGCAGATTTTGCATTTTCAGATTCATGTATTAGTTCAATAAGCCACTGGATTTACAACATGAAAGACACAGATGTACAAGTTTAGCCTACGTTCTCCTAGTTTCCCATGACACCATGAGTAAAGGACTATTACTTTTGGCCTCCAGATTGGTTCATTACCATGTTGCTCAGAGCAATTGTTTTAGATCTGTCTATTTTTTAAAGTACATAATTATTTTACATATTTTTCACACTTTTTTTTTGAAGGGAGAGTGATGCAGTTTTCTACACTGAAGCATTTATAGAGTAAATGTCTAATTTTATCTTTTTTTTTCTTTTTTTTTCTTATTCAGGAATATGAATTCGTTTTAATTTCTGCAAATCACTGACTTGTCTTCCCATGAAAGGACTGCATGAATATTTTATAAAGCAATCTATTTTTCTTAATTTGTTATTTCAAGATGTTTATAGGTGTTCTTATTTCTTCATACAAAAAAAAGAACACAAGGCAATTTTCCTCTGTATTTTATAGTGGGAGTCTCATTGCAATATATCTGGTGCCTTCAGTCGTATAAAGTTGTGAAAATGTGATTGTGCTTGTCTGCCTCAGTAGAGCGTGCTGGGACTACCAAGGAAAACAACTTTCCAAAACCTATTCAACAGCCATATCTGGGAAAATGCAGGCTAAATAACCCCTCAATTCAGCAGTTTGCCAAACTCAAATAAAATAATATATTCCTTTAGATATCTGTTCTTGAAGAAGACTGACTTTTCAATGACAAATCTGGTGATGAGTCAGCACCTGAAACATGTTTGCACTAGGGTTATTTGACAATATTCATAGGTTTTATATGGGTAATTTATTTTGTATCTGGTACATGCAAGTCAGAACTACCAGCACACTGTTTGCTTTGACCTCTTCAACTTTCAGTGCATTTACAGGTCCTTCATTGAAGGATGAATAATCAGTTCTTCATTATTTTGCATTATCAGAGCAGTTCACAAGTGTTGGTGAATTAGGCTCAAGTTTCAGTCTGTGCTCAATGGGTTAGAAACAGACAGGTCATGGGTAAAATCCTGACCTATAATTCTGTAGCCATGTAATGTCATAGTTCCAGTTTGACAGGTCCATAAGCTCTTTATTGAGTTTTAAGGGCTCAGGACTACAGTTTGTTAGGCCCACTTCCATCTGAACTTGTCTTGATCAAGAATTATTTTTAGTCAAAAATAATTATTACAGAAAGAAGACATATATGAAGAAAAAGTTTAATAATGCAGTTAAAGTTGTCATACTGCACTCCTTAGTTTCTATCCCTTTTCTTGGATCACTCTTCAGGTGGGAAGATCCAGAAATCATAGATCCCAGAGTCAGAGAATCATAGAATCATATAATCATCAAGGCTGGAAGAGACTTTCAAGATCATCCAGTCTAACCACCCACTGTAACACCTAAACCACCGTTCCATATCACCCAGCACCAGATCCGGATGCCTCTTGAACACCTCCAGAAGGGCACATTTTCTAAAAGTCCTGATACACATTCTAGGTATGCCCATGTCTTGGTTAGCATTTCAAGTGACAGAACACTATCTTCAGGCAACCACATATTGCCCACAAAACCATTATAGGCATTGTAGTCACCAAAATAGAACGTGTTCTTCAACTTCACCACCAGTGGAATGGGTTGCCCACAGAAGCTGTGGATACCCCATCCCTGGAAATGTTCAAGGACAGGTTGGATGGGGCCCTGAGTAATCTAATCTAGTTGAAGGGGTCCCTGCCCATGGCAGGATGTTTGGAACTGGATGATCTTTAAGGCCTCTTCCAACCCAAACCATTCAATGCTTCTGTGATTCACAGCAAAGTGTCATAGGTCATCATAAACCCTGAGCTTTTACCTGCTAACCTTGAAGAGATGTCTTAGATATCTTGTAGCATCTCAGAGGGCACTTTGATTGAGAATTATCTCTGTGGATAATATTAGGCACTTAAACACATCTGTAGACACCTACAGGAAGGTTTCAACATGTTATTGTAAGTTAATTATAATTAATCTAACATGGGATCCCATAATTATAGAAAAATGGATAAAACCAGAAAATCTACTTTAGAATGTGGTTTTGCTTGGAAAAAAAAAGCAAATATCTTCAATTAAGATATGGACAACCTCAAATCAAATCCATTTTCTGAACCAGACTGGATAACACACCTGTGTTTCTTATTTCCTAGAAACCAAATATTTTAAGCACTTGCCTAACTAGTAAAAGTGTGACTTTTTCCCTTTTTTTAAGCTGAAGGAATTAATCAAATTCAGCATAGATTTTTCAGTGAGCCTAGCTTTACCCACTGATTTATAATTTGGGAGCCGTTCATCAAATTATGTGTTAAAATAGAAGGAGAGATGGCTACCTTTCCTTGTCTTAATTAACTTTACCAGAGTTCTTTTAGTATTAGTTCTCTAGGTGCTATTTTGTGAAATACTAGGATATTTTAACACTGTCAGTGATATTTATACTGCATTAGCTGTCATCTTATATTTTAAATCAGATTCCACTTGCCACATCTTTAACCCTTAGCTTTGCTATGAGGCAAGCTTCATCAGGTTTGGAAGGGGAAAATAATATTTTTCTTTTTAATTTCTTTTTTCTTCCCACCCCTCTCATTTTTTCCCTCTATTTATTTGAAAAGGAAAGGATTAATAATGCTTGGGAAACAATACCTTTTATTTCATTATGGCAGAGGGTTTGTGTAGAGAAGAAAATAAGCGCCATACATGCAATCTGTAACATATGACACGTTGGACCAAACTCATTCACATTACGTAACATATCATATGCCAAATAGGGCCAGGATATTTATTGATAATCAGCTTGATTGCTTATTACTCAGAAAATTCAATGGAGCTACAGTTCAATCTTTTAATTTCCATTTTTACAAAATATTCACAATACATACCTAACTAATCACATTGCCTACAAAGGTAGCAATTTAGAGTTTTACCACGTATTTCATTACTGTGTATTTGCCAAGTTATTTTTTGTTATTCCGCTGTTGTCACCTGTCATTCAGTGGAAACACTTGGCTGGCATTATACAGCATCATTGATCTTTACCTAATGTGAGTTAGGTGACATAGCTTATGGCTTCTTCAATCATTTCTTGGATGTGAAAACTTTGCCAAGTTCCTTTACATGTGTAGGACATCAGACTGTAGATCATGACTCTCATTTGGAAAAAAAGGATATTAGTTCCTACCAAGAAACCGACAACAAAAGAAGGAAGGATTTTCCTATTATAATAAACCTATGATTTTCCCAGGACAAACAATTAACAACACTTTAAAAGAAGAAGGAATATTCTGAAACAAGAAGTCTTCTTGCAGGGTATATTGTGCAAACCCATTCTTCTTATTAAAGGTTGTACAACTGAACACAATCTTCAGGAAGAGCATGAAATACTTTTATTTAAATAAGAATTATCCCAAATTCTGCTTTTAGGCAGAAAAGGAACCTTTATATGTTTTGGATCTATCAAGAATATACTCAAAAGAGTACTAAGATTTGAATAACCACCAAGTTCTTGCAGTTTGCTTTGAGAAATGGAATGTTTTGGAGATACAATTTTTTTTTCTGTGTCTAAATATGTCAAGATGGGTTTAAAAAGCTTGCACCACATATTTATTTTAATTAAACTGCTTTATCTTAGCATAAAACTGTCACACTTTTATATTATTATAGTAGATATGAAGTGGTTTTATACCAATATGAAGACAAGACCTAAGTTAAAATAAGAGCAGGAGTATAAATGTTCAGTTTTCAAATATTATCTAGGAAGTGTTGAAGACAATGCATTTGATGAACTTCACCACTGTTGCTATGACTTTTAATGCTCATTTGATATCTAAAAATGTAATTTTTTTTGTGAATTTTGTTTTATATGTCATTGATAAAGAAGCTTTTGATGTCAACTTATTCAGTAAGTCAAGAAAAGCTCTAGCAGTAACTTCAAAACCGGCAATTTTCTCAACCTACCTGAAAGGATTCTGAAAATGTTGTGTGAGGAGCACACTGACTCACTACACTGGTTTATAGTTAGTGTTACAGCACTGGGGAAATCACAGAATGAGAAGAAAGCTAATGCTGGAATAACGTTTTAAAAAAGAAACAGGATAACCTGTGTCAGCCAATAAGATATCAGCCCTGGCTAATATTTAACTAATAAAGAATTAAAGCCATATAATTTATGTTATTGGTAACTGATTTTTTGTTTTCTTAATAAGATTTCAAATGTAGTATATAAAATGTCATTCATTTTGGATTCTGCAGGGAATCTTACTCACTGACAAGGAAATATGATCACTATGATCTTATCATCATGTGGCATGTTAAATGGATTAAGAACTAGCCAACCCATAGATTTTAGCTTGATGATATTTGACACTGACAAAAAGAGGAAAAAGGGGGAGGAGTGGGATTTCACATGGGTTGGTACTGGTGCAACTGTCTCAGAAGCTTCTGTTCATTCCCTAATCAAAAAAAGGGGATATGGTGTTGAGCTGGTCTACAGATGTGAAGAATCAAAGTGGTACCACACATTAAGAGATCCCTAGCACTCTGATTTAATCAAAGAAGAAAACTACAGAGAAAACTGGCCAAAACCTTTTTTATTTTTTTTCTGGAAGAATACTCTAATTCAGAGAGTAAATGATTCTCCAGAGTCTTATTCTGAAGGTTATAATACCATGTTGATAAATAAGCAGACACATAATGGATACTGGACATAAAAATACTAATTTCAAAAAGATGAAGGGTTTAAGGTCTACAGTGATAGCTACAGGAGGTAGTTTTCACACAGCACAATTTCACATTAGCTGCACATTCAGATACAAACGACAAAATGTAGAGAAGAAAAAGAAGAATAAATTTCTAATGTGACCATGACAAAAAACAGGAAAGAAAGAGGGAATATGTACACAGATGTTATAAAAGTTGGTGTGAGAGACGAAAAAATTATTACTGGCTCAAAACAACTGAAGTGTGTGTGTGTAAGGGTGGACCAGGACAAGTTCTGCAAAGAGTGGGATGGTGCACTGCTCCACACCCTGCCCTTGGACACTCTAGCCCAGCCCAGAATGGCTAGAAGCCACTGGCACACCAGAAGCTCCACCTGGAGGGCCCCAGGATACCAAAGCAGGTAAAAGCAGTTGCACAAAGACACACATGGGGCCAATCCATTGTTTTTATTTTATAGTAGCTAAGATTGCGCTGGACTTCAAGCAGTGACTATCAATCTTCCTCTGCCCCCTTTCTCTTTTTCTCCCTCTCTCTCTCTCTCTCGTTCTTTCTTCTCCTAATTTCCTCTACTCAGAATCTGGGTAACTTAAAGTTGGAGGGGATAGAGTTTGCTAACTCAGTGTCTTGTGAAATGCTTTATTTTGATTGAATGTTGTTTTAAAATTTGCCAAGTACCATTATTTTCTAAAGTTTGCTAGTAAAAGTTTGTTGTTTAAACTCCTGAGAATATTGTCACGTTTCTCTTGTGCACCTGCCTCAGGGTATTAAAAAACATAAGCCCCCATAAGAAACTTGTTGAGTCCAGGGCTTTACAGATGACAGACAGAATTTGTGGACCAGATTATCAAAGAATATTCCAGCTTCTTTATTGAAGAAGAGTGGCCATGAGCCTAAGAAGCCACTGAAACCAGCTTTATCTGGTTTTTGAGGTGTGCATGAGGTGTAGAACACTCATGGGAGATGTAGCAGCTGCACGGCTGAATGTAGCCCTGTGTAATTTTGAGTTCTTTAGTCTTGATTATAATATTTAGCAGAGACATAAGTAGTGACAATGCTACCTCAGTTTATGCCTACATTTTACTAATATTTCCCTTCCAAATGACCTTATGTAACTGCCCTCTGCCCACATATATCCTCCAGATATCACACAAACTTTACTGTCATTCATTGAGTCTCATTTACACATCAGAGTGCCAGGTTAGTTGCATATCTCTTACAGTAGTGCACAGAAGGATGCTGCCATTGTGAACTAAAGACTGCATTTAAGAAAATTTTAAGAACTCTGTGACAAGTCTAACCAAGTAAAACTGCTTAAAATGCATCTACTTGAAGGAAATGGCCAGTAATAGATAATTTTAGAAGCCATTTTTCAAGATGTGCTATTGTTACAGAGAGAAATGTATTCTCTCCCAAAATATTTATTCAAGGAAAGCTATGTGCTTTACATTCACTCTTTAACTATGTTTAAATTCCTTCCTTTCATCTTCACTATAACCCCCCGAATGATTGATTGCTAAGGTGCAAAGTGCATGTTTTCAATATATGGTTGCTAAAATATCCAAAGGAAGATCTGGTTTTCCTTCAGTGAAGCAGCTCTGTGCTGGGATTTGTTCTCCAAATCATGGCGTAGTTTGAAGTCTAATATCACTGAGGAGTGTATTTCATATGCTACATGTATTTTGTTCAGCTACGACCATTTGGCAAAAGAAAAAGCAATAAAAATTCTTTATTGAAATTGTACTTCATATTTGTCTGTAAATTCTAGCTACTCAGATAGTGAACACAGCTTTATGTAAAGAAATAATCAAATGTCTTCTCTGATGTCTTTATACTAACCAGAAAATAAAGTTAAAATTATACAATGAAGCCAGTAACTCCAGAGACAATATGCAATAAAACCGGGCATAGAGATTCACCATATTCCAAGTACATATAAAACCAAAGGGAACATAATAAATTCCTGAGAAGCTGAAACCATATACCCCTAGCCACGTTATGTAAAATTATAGGGGTTTCCAAAAGAACTCAAGCCCTCTACTTATGCAAGCAGACATCTGAAACTGAATTCTCTTTTTGCAGGGCAGTCTTTGCTCACCAACAGTGCTGGTTTCTTCCTTGTACTACAGTTCCAGAATGTGCATGTAAATTATTTCTTTCCTCTGAGGTTTGGGAAAAAGTTTAGAGATACACATATTCAAATGTAGTAATTTTCTCATCTGAAATAACGATGCTTCAATGAAGTAATATTCATCTAAAACAGGTGAAGACCCAACTCAGAACACTGGAGGAGGCACAAGGGGGTACAGTGCAATGTAAAAATAGATTTCCAATGCTGCAGGTTCTCTTGAGTAGCCTCTATCTGTGGCTCCAGAGGCTGTAACTGATTCACACCATGTTAAATCAGCCATCACCATGCAGAAGTTTTGGATGTCTTCAGGCATATGAAAATCATACCAGATAACAGGTGGATATATATATATATATAACCTTAGAACTGTGACGGGCTTTGTATTCCAGGACATCTTGACCTGGTTCTGAGTATAATTTGATAAACTGTCTGGGCCTGTGTCATCTGTAAGCTTTTCATTAAGTTATTCTAAGACAGATGCTGGGAAAGAAAGAGATGTCATACAAGGTTATAACATGTCACAAACATTGCAGAACTACTGTCTGTACATATACATACTGTTAAGATCTAAAGTGTGAAGCCAGAAGAATGTAATTAGTACTAAAATGCTGGATATACTATTGTCTGGAATTTTAAAAAGCTCTTCTAGCTTTCATTGCCTTTTATAATTGCATAGTACTTTCTTATTTTATTGTGCTTTTCACAACTAACTATTGATGGCTATATATATCTATTAAATATGTTGAATATGACCAAACTATGAAAATTAGGGGTTATATTTTTAATGAGGTTTGAAATTACAATCCAAACAGCAAAAGTCTAGAAAATAGACTTTGTTATATCACAAACAAACAAACAAACAAATTACCCCTAATTAAGGCCCTTAACTCTTTCATTACTTTCTTTATCAAATTAAAGAGAAGTAATCCATGTACACCAGGATGGTCTGGAGAAAATACTGTATTTTCACTAACTGTAATCTCTGTAATTTAACAGGTCTGGTCCATAACACAAAACCAGCATTCTCCTGCATGCTGGCTTTTTAATGGACTGATGTGTCAAGGACGTGGAGCAATAGAAGAGATGTTTTGCTCCATTCTGACCTTTTGTAGTAGCAGTGATGCTATTAAACCAAATGAAAGCATGCTGTCCTAATAGTGCAGCTTCAGAGTGAAAATTCTTGACAAATAGTATATAATTATCCGCTAAACCTATTTCTGCACTAAAATTTGCTAAAACCTTACAATTTTTGGGTTTCTGGGAATAGGAAAGCTTAAGCTTAAGCTGCTGGAGAGAACAATGGTTCTTCAAATAATATCCTTGGAAGTGTGGTGCAGGGCACATAACTAGAATCATTCATTTGCTCCCTGGCAGTACCTAAATCCCTCATATGTAACTCAACCATACTAAGGTCCCACAGTCCCTGTCTGTAATAGCTTATAATCTATTCACCTAGAACCTGCAGACGCACAAAAAAAGAATCACTAAGAAGCTAAAAAACGTCAGGTTTGTATGTTACATAAATGTCCAAGTTCATGTTTTTTCTTCAAGATGTGTCAAAACGACAGATAAATACCATCTGCAGAAGCCCTAAAATCACTTTTTTTTCTAACAAGAGAGTTCTAACCCATATGCAAGGAGGCAGTGGAAGTGGCTTTGTTCTGAACTGCTCTTTTCTTCTGAACAGATTTCTCTGAAACTGTTACACATCAACAAAAGTAATTAAGTACTTATTGATACCAAGATAAACAGTAAGAAAAACAGGGACACTAGTTTAGATGGCTAAACATCTAATATAGGTTTTTATCTCAATACCTGTAGAGAACCAAAGGATAATTATCTGGTTTACACTCACTTTTGGTTAAACTATCAATACAGGCAGTAGTTGAAGACAACTCACATTGCCTTAAATGTCTCATCTAAAAATGGATTATTACAACCTCCTAAAGGTCTGCTTCTCTCCATTAATATGAAGGGAGTTTTTTTAACTACAATACAGACATTAGTTTCAGATATCTAAGTTAATTGGAATGAAATCTACCTAAAGACATGTCTCTCTGGTGTAAACTGTCTTTATTAACAGCTAACCAAAAAATGTCATTCTGAGGATTCCTTATTCATGGATATGTCTTCTGGGGGGGATACTCCTACTCCACCTCATAGCAGGAAAAAGGGTTTGAGATAGTCCTCAGTGTGTGAGCCAGCACAGGCAGGACACAGGAACAACCAAAAAACCACAAATAAAATGCAAGGAGAAATTTATTTTTGTTACCTCGACAACCATTGGATGCCAAGCATCTGTGCAGAAGCACACAAATATAATGCAGGCACTGAAGATCTCAGTCCATGCTAGAGGATTACCAGACCTGCAGTCTTCATCTGTACTTCAGGAATTCACCCAGGAGTGGTTTACCACTGTCCTTTAATCTTTCCACCTAGAAGGGCAGGAATCTTCAGTATGTTCAGTGCGGTCTCTCTAAGTTTATCACAGACTTATATTATCTAAACACATAGGTTCCTGTCAAACACATGAAACTAAACAATGATTAATATGATACTTGCGCAGGATCTAAATACCTTGATTTACCTTTTTTTCCCTCATTTTCATAGAGAAAATCATAAATCCATATTTAAATCCAACTCTGATGGGGGGTAAGGTCATCCACCAACTTTCAGTTCATTGCACTGAATGCTTGATTGCTTGCATATGGCATGATGAAAGACTACTGCTCTAAGCCCAGAGATGTGGGATTCCTTTCCTTCTTTCATTCTGATTCTGCTTTAAATTTTAGAAATACAATGCAAAGGGGCAGTATCACATGCAATACAGATAATATCTCAATGTTAGACACTGTGATATGAAGGCATGATCTGCAACTCATTATTATGTTACTCTTAATATATAATAGGCCAATAATTGGGTTTGAAGACAAAACTGTGTCAGCCCTTTTTTTTTTTCCTTAAGCCATTTACCTGAAATTCAGTAAGTTGAGTGATACTCAACTTGGGAAATTTCATGGGAAATTATTTCATGCCTTCATGTGCATGAGATTTTTCATATCTATGCTAAATGAAAATATTACAATGAAAATTCAGGCTCAACAATGAAGAAATTTTACAAACTGTCCAGCAATCTAAAAATCAAAGAAATTACCTTCCACGGCCCCAAATCCACTAAGATTTTTAGCTGTTTTTAACACCTGGGGACACCATGCAGATACTTAATTTTGAATATATGTCTGATAAATCCTATGTTATAACAACATTGCACAATTGTTCTTTCACATTAAGAAAAGAAAAAAGGTTTATAGCCTTAGGTTGTTTGAATATTTTAGAGGCAGGAGAGTGACTTTAACTTTTCCTTGTGATATTCCCTATTGCATCTTTCACAGTGACTTCTATAACAAAATTCAAAGTCAAGCACAAACATAAATATGAAAATCACATTCAAGTCTCCCTTTGATTTTAAGCCTATAATCAAGCTGTTGAACACAAATAAGGTAAAACAGAATTCAATTCTTCTGCTTCTTTCTGTCAGTTAAGGAATCTCTTTTTAAAGATATCCAAGGCACAAGGATGACTAAGATCATTGCTTTTTTTGGGATCGATTTATCTGTTAAATGTTCTAAAACATATCCTGATCCTTTACAGTACAAAGTTGCAATCAATGCCATGACATTTAATAAATGTTATAATAAATAGCATTAATATATTAAAATCAATAAATATATTCATGGAAAATATCTTATGGATTCTCAGGTAGACACACCATAGTGGAAAGATCAATAACATAATTGAAATTTTCCTAATTTCAAAAACAGTTTTTGTAAATCATGTACATCCCCTACAGTCAGTGAAGATAAAGGACATGCACTTGGGAGAAAAATTAATATAATATGTTATAGACACCTTTACAGGATGAGGGACACTTTCTAGGGAAACAGGACAAAATAAACCTAGCTTTTCTTGCTTGCCTTAAAAGAAGGCCGAGATGAGATATAATGCAGGGGGTCAGAGGAACTGGTCTTTTATAATGGAGAGAGAAATCCAGTCCTGTTTTTAGAGACTTAGTATAGCACCTTACAAATCTTGTTAGTCTCAGTTCAACTATACTAAGAGGTTTTGTTGGGATGATGTAGAAAGGATTTGGAAGATTGGCACAAATGACGTGTCATAGCAGTTTTGGACAAAGTATATTCACAAGGACAGGTGAGCAACTTGATGACTACTGGACAACAAAGTTTATGCAATGAATGGGAGACAGACTCTTAATCCACAGTGAGTGTATAAAGTTTATTATCTATCTTAATTACTATCTAGTCTAAACTACCTAATGTTGGTATGGGTATAGTGGATAGGTTAGATGGAGTATAGAAAGTGTGATTTGCCAAGTCAGCTGGAAAAGGAATCCCGTCTCTGAAGAAAATATTGTTCCTTGTTAATACCTGTGCCACAGTGTTACCCCAAAAGACTATGAGTATATACAGGTGGAACATATCTGCCTTCCCTTACGGAGTGTAGCAACAGGCACACTTTATTTGACTGAGCATTACACACTTAGTAACTGCTGTGAACACGACAGTAAATGCATAGAGAGCTTTGTCTATCCTTTTGAATAAAATAGTGAAAGATGCTATCAGGCTAGCCTAGACAAAAATTACTTTTTCTAAGTTCAATTAGTTGGAGTTGTATACTTTTTCTTTAGGTGGCCTAAATGCTACTATTGTAAACACGTGCTATAAATCTCTGCTACAGACAATAGCCTATTTGACCTTGCTTTGAACAAGAGCATAATACTGTCCATGAAACTGCAACATGAGGTAAATTCCCACATAAAGCAGTTCATCTATCAGTACCCATTCAATTTGAAAATGACACTGATGATGGGTCCTCAAGATGTTTGCCAAGTCCTCAAAGTCAATAGTCTCACAAACATGGCAAATCATGACACATAATTTATGTAGGAAATGAGCCGAGTTATGATTTCGTTAATTTAAGACCATCAGTAGAGTAAGTTTACCCACAGAAATCATCCTAAATATAATTAATGTATATAGCCATAAATAGCATTAATGTGAAGCTGTTCTCCAACTGTTAAGTGGTTGTTATGGTGATAATATATTAAACTAAAAATTACGATGAAATTTACTCAATTCTAAATCTGAAAAACTATCAAGAGAGTTAGGAAATTAAGATTTTAAAAAAATTATTCAGAGCACCTGTGTTTCATGTGCAAAATTAATTGCCATATTAAATTAGCAGAATGACATTAACATTAAGGGATCATTAGTATCATTCATAATTATTCATTATCTTTAAGCTGAATCATGTCATTTCCTTGACATATTGTATTTATTATTAAAAAGGTTAGCTTTTCAAAACTCTAATTATGGGTACAGAACATATAGAAGGTACAATATACACAAAGACAAATATTCTCAGATATTTTTATTTTTCTGTAAAGAATGGAATATTTTATCTAGAAACTTAATCCAGTTGAGTTCAAAATTATGAGAAAGAAAGTTACCGTGATGGAAAATGAAGAAAAAGGAAAAGCAATAGCATCAAGGTAATCAGTCATTGTTTTCATTAATAGTCTAGATGTTACAACATGCATCTTTTTTTATATTCTTTGAACTATAGTGTGGCAAATGACCCCAAAATGCTATTAGGTGTATAGCTTAGCTTCAAGAGCTAAATCTTTGATTTTGTTCACTGATTTAAATAATTTCATTGTTCATATGAAGATGTGTGCTTCTTTTTGAGACCCTATGTTAACTGTGCAACCAGTCTGAGGTGTACTTTGATTCTGTATTGTTAGCTTACACATGCATAAAAGTGTAGTTCAACAATTATGCCAGTACAGATTTCTGCTAGTAAAATCTAGAGGTTGTAGAACCATGAATTTAACCTTTACTCAAGTTCTCTGTGACAGATGGATTGGCTGCATGGTCCCAGTTCTCTCCTGACATACCCCTAAGTGGCAATTTGTCCATCTCTTACACAGCCTCAGCTGTTCTGCACTGACAATGATAAAAAATAATAAAAGCTCTACTGGCTTCAGCAGATCCACACCAGCTGAAACTAGGATGCTGTGTTCCCAGAGAATTAACATAATAATAGCTACTGACATTTCAAGATTATCCTAAGTGGTTTTTAGGGAAAAAATGCTGTGAAATAAGAAAAAAAAGTAGACACTCAAAAGACATACCCAGTTTCCTCAGTTTATACATGTGCAAATAGGTCCAATGTGTTTAGGAGACTGAGGTGAAGCATTTTGTCCTCCTTTCAGCTGACTCTCGTTTACACAAACATCTTTAGACATTTAATGTCTAAGTCCTGTCACATGCCTGGAGACATCTCTGAGTGTGTCAGAAGAGGAATTTCAGAAAACGGTATCTAAGCCTAGCCTAAGAGTCACATATTTTTGAAAGAACAGCAAAGTCTTAACAAGAATCTTTCCCAATCCTCTGTCTAGAGGATTTTTTTTTACCTTAAATCTAGTCTTTTCACATGTTTCTCTGACAGAGTTAAACATTTAAACTATTCTTGGTTACTAGGCATTAATACAATTTAGTGGTTACAGGAGTTCACAAAGATTAAGGATGTTTCTAAAACCAGTGGATGAACTACATCTTTCACAAAATATGCAAGTTTGTCCATAGAATTCAATTTTCCATTGATGATTGCTTGAAAAACCTCCTTTTTCTTGTAAGCAACTAGTTATGAAAAATGGACCCCAGAACAGCATCTATTATTCAGTTTTTCAAGTTCAAAAAAGAAAAAAACTAATGGACATCAGTTATTTGGCATAGCTCTTCAGCCTCTTCTTGGTAAAGTCAAAAACACTGCAAATTTAAGGGCAGTGGTTGCTGCAATTAATTGATTTTGATGTGAAAGCATTCAAAAAATAGGTTATGCTATGCCTGGATCACTTTTGATGATCTTGTTAAATTTGAGAAATAATAATTCAGTATTTGGAGAGGAAAATATTTGGTATTGCATCACCTAAAATAAACCGACACTTAAAAAAGAATGATAACATGATAATGAGCCGCAGTCAGCTCTTGATAGCAGTGGAAAGACAGTAGTAGTTCATCACACTGGTGCTTATCTCCTCAGACCCCTCTTGCTCCATGTTCTTACTCTCTCTTCCCTCAGCAAACACTGGGAAATAAGATATTTATCTACCCACCTTCTCTTTCACAGATGTTCTGCAGCGTGCCCACTGTCTGTTATCTCCCCACTTTAAAGGTGGACACTCTTTTTGCTGCCCGTGTGGCCTCACATACTGTATGCATCTGGGAAAGGGAAGGCAGCTATTGCTCAGCGATCTCTGTCCTGAAATGGCTAGTGTGTCCCTGGAACCCAGAGCTGCGGCTCTGAGACAGCTGATTAACTTTGTATTAGAAATCTGCTTCCTCCTTACTTGTAGTTTCCTCTTTTGGCACGACAAAGGCACCACCATTATTTTGGAATAGCAAGCAACACCTGTTCAACAAAATTAATATATATGGCTCACCACGTACAAAGTCCTTTTCCAGCTAATCTCAAGGGCAAGGACAATGTTGTTTGGTTTTTTCCTTGCCTTTTTATCTTTGACTGAAATATGTGTCCTTAAATTCATTATTTTTCAAGTTATGCTGTGCACCATGAGTTAAAAATAGCAAAATTTTAGCTCAAATAAGAACTAAAACCCATAAAAATGAATCTTGGATGCTTTTTCTTCAGATGCCTGGAGTTTTTCAGATGAAACTGTATATTCAACACATAAATTTTGAATAGTCTTGCAATATTTGGATTAATGATTTTAAAAACTTTCCTTTTTCCCCCTTACTTGTACAATTTCTTTCCTTTATTGTGATTGAGTCTTCTCTGAAGTACGTCTAGGCACTAAAGTAAGCCAAGTCCAGTTGGTGAATTGGAATGGAGTCATTGAATGGAGTCAATTGCCTGCACACAATTATGAAGTAAATTACTTAGTAAAACAGTTTTACATGTCTCCTGCTTAAAACTACATTTACTTCTTTATTCTTGACCTTCGTTCTATTATTTTGAATATAATTTCTGATGATCGACACCAGGTTTTTAAGCTACTGATTTTGTTCATAGTCAGCTTGGCCATTTTTGTGGTTTTATTTTCTCACCAACTTGGACTCTGAACAAATAATATTTTGTGAGACCACCCACCTCATTAAGTGTCCTCATTTCTCAGAGAGAAATCACCTAACATAATCAAACTCCCAAATATTTAAACCAAGTGGAATGGTTTGTTTTGCATGATAATAACAATAGCAATAATTACTTATTCTAGGATGTCACTGGTGAGATGTCTGTACAACATATTCTTATTTTCATGTTAACTATATCAATTGACATTCTATCCCATTTAATTCTTATTCTCACATTGTCTTGTAGACTAATCGGTATTTCCCTCATTTTATCTCCATATTTATCGACAGCTGCTGTGTTTCCCCATCAAATATTGGTGAACTAAAACTCTAGTTTTCTATCTTTTCTACATATGATACACTATTAATTCCTTCAATACTTTAGTCTGCTTTATAAATAAAGTATATATAAGGTTTGAATGACATTTTTCTGGAAACATGCACAGTATTGTGGTCTGGGTCTTATTATTGACTTTTAATGGATTTTCTATCTCTCTCTTTTTTTTTTTTTTATTTTAATGTATATTGACAATCTAATCATAAGAAGCACTTACAGACAACTAACTTTTCTCCTTCCAGCAGAACAGCTTTCATGGTATTTCTCCAACACTATCTTTGACTCCTTAAGTTTTAGTGATATCTTTGCTTTCTTTATATGATTATTTGGTCATTTCATTTATAGGGTGATTCTTATTATTTTTCTTTTGTTTCTGTCTGTCTGATGAGGTAATGAGTTTCATACATGTAGTCCTGACTATTGTTCTAGGCTTCTGTAACCATTCCACTATCCCTTTATAGAGTAGATTTTAGTATTGCAAGTTCTTCCTTTCACTTTTCTGAGCTTCTTAAATTAACACAAGATGAAGATTTCTTGCTGACCACCTTCTGTGTCTTCTTATCATTCCTGAGGATCTTAGCAATGGTGGTATTGTCTTTCTTCCCAGTGACCATTTCATAAAATCATAGAATGATAGAATCGTTTGCATTGGAAAAGACCTTCAAGATCGCGGAGTCCAAATATTAACCGAACACTGCCAGGTCCACTACTAACCCATGTCCCTAAGTGTCCCACATAGAAACACAGAACCATTTACATTGGGAAAAACCTCTAAGATCATGAACTCCAACTGTTAATCCAAGCACTTCTAACTCCACCATTAAATGATGTCCCCAAGTGCTACATCTACATGTCATTTAAATACCTCCAGGGATGGTGACTCCAACACTTTCCTGGACAGCCCATGCCAGTGCCTGACCATCCTTACACTGATGACATTTTTTCTTCTATCCGACCTAAACCTCCCCTGGCACAGCTTGAGGCCATTTCTGCTTGCCCTTTTGCGTGTTACTTTGGAGAATGGACCAGCATCCACCTCACTACAACCTCTTCTCAGGCAGTTGTAGAGAGTGATAAGGTCTCCCCCGAGTCTCCTTTTCTCCAGACTAAACAATCCCAGCTCTCTCAGCTACTTCTCATCAGACTTATGCTCTAGACCCTTCACCAGCTTTGTTGCCCTTCTCTGGACGTGCTCCAGCACCTCAGTGTCCTTCTTGGAGTGAGCGGCCCAGAACAAGACACAAGACTTGAGGTGTGGCCTCACCAGTGCTGAGTACAGGGAGAAAATCTCTGCCATAATCCTCGTGGCCACACTATTTCTGATGCAGGCCATGACGCCACTGGTCTTCTTGGTCACCTGAATACATTGTTGACCAAAACCTTCAGGTACTTTTCCACCTTTTCCATTGTCTGTTACTGACATTCTCTATCTGCTCTGTTCCCTTATTCCGTTACGCAAAAATTTTTCTCTCATCATGAGTATTAATAGCAGCGTTAGAAATTGCTTTCACCCCTTTCTCATCTCCTCCTGTTATCCTATTTGCTAAACTCCATTATCCTGTCTTAACCTTCAAAGACTGAAGACAGTGCAGTGGTCCTTTCCAATCTCTACTTTTCTATGGTTCTATCATCCAAACCTCTGTTTTCTTCAGCATCTTTCAGACTCTTCATTAATTCTTAAAGGAGTTTCTCAGTGTAATGTTTTCCAACTAAAAGTTTTATTCATGATTTCTCAGGTCTTTCTAGCACTCCTAATTATGTAAGCACACTTTTCTTCACTGCAGATACAGGACTTGTTTTTGTGTTTTGTTGTTTTGTTGGGTTTTTTTCCTTAATAAACACTTAACAATTACACAGTCCTTAGTGGTCCCTATGAACGCAAGTCTTCTATGTTCCATTCACCTCCAGACCACCTTGTCTAAGACAGTCTTTTTGGTATTTCTAAGTCACCAGCTTAAACAAACAATTGCCAGTCATACTGATTAAAAATCTATAAATCTTACTATGTGTGATGGTTTAGGCCAAATTCAGGGAAACGTCCAAAAGGGACGTCTCCTCGAAGGAAGGCAGGTTACAAACCACCCCTTCCCCCACTTGGGTTCGGGAAAAAACAAATTTTCCTCAGAGGAAAGTGAAGGAGAAAATAAAACTATTTATTTAACAAACACACAGGAAAACAATACTAATAATACTAAATAATAAAATCTCTCGCTCTGGAGAGAAAACCTGAAAGATTTTAGAGTCCTTCTGTGGGTGTAGTCTCTCTTCTCCTCCTCGGAGCTGGGTTGGCGTGGGGGGCCCCCCCTTCCAGGCCGGTGGAAGGTCCCCCGGTGGGGTTCTGATGTTCTGGTGTTCTGAACAAGTCCAGAAGAGAAGAAGGAAAAAAACGAAGTCCCAAGAGAAAAAAAAAACCTCAACTCTCCGTCCCTCTCCAAAGAAACAGAGCTGAAGAAAACTGACCGAAAAGTCAGAAAAAAGTGCTTCCTCTGCCCGCCGCAGCAGTAGCTAATCTCTGTGTCCTTGAAGCACAAACTGTTTTGAAAAGTTCGCTCAGTTTTTTTTCCTCTGTCTCTTGCATCCAGTTTTAAAGGCATAGAAAGGCTCAGGAATCATGTCTGGGCATAGAGCAATGGTAGGGGATACAACAGCACAGTCACCCCAAGACACTATGTTACTAAAATAAAAAAAAACACAAACGAACTTTAAACTGACATTTCCCTTAGACCAGTATAAATGAACATTTCAAGTGCTTTTAATGCAGAACAAAAGCACCTCTTCACTGGACAAAGTCATACTTCTTCTATAGGCAGACTTGAAATGTTGCTATATTGGGTCTGTCTGAGATGGAGTTCATTTTCCCCAGAGCAGCCCACACAGTGTTGTGCTTTTTACTGGTAGGTAGAAAGGTGTCAGCAATACACTGGTGTTCGGCTACTGCTGAGCAGGGCTGGCACAGCATCAGCACTGTCTCTCCAACATTCCACCCTCACCAGCAGGCTGGTGGTGGGCAAGATCTTAGGAAGAGACATAGTCAGGACAGCTGACCCAAACTGACCAAAGGGATATTCCCCACTCTATGATGTCTGTTCAGCAAAAGAAGCTCAGAGAAAGAGAAAGGAAGTGGGGAAGAGAATTAATTATCACTCTGTCTTCCAGAGCAGCCACTATATGTACTAAAATCCTGGGAAATAGAGAATGAAACTTCTGTTTTCTTTGTCTTATTTGCACAGCCTTTGGTTTTGCTTTATTAAACTGCCTTTGTCGTGAGGCTTTTTTCTATCTTATTTTGTCTCCCCACCAAACTACTGAGGAGGGAAGCTATCTAGTGGCTTGGTGGGCACCTGGCATCCAGGTCAACCCACCACAGTTGTGTGGGAGTCCATTTGCTTCTCAGGACTTGATGCCAAGTAAGACATTTGATTGATTCCAGGCTTGTATCTCTGGTTCTATCTTCCAAGAAACTGGGTCAAGTGCTTTTGCCTGGCCCATTAATGGAATGGGATGGTTAACTGTTATGTTATCATTCTTCTTGCTTCTCAGACTCCAGTACCTGAGTATCTTGCTTTCATCTTTCTGTTATCTCAAGAGCTGGCTGCTCTATTCTTATGAATAATCTCCCTTCATCTTTTTCTTCTTCCTCATCTTTTCCTTTGAACTAGGGTGAATGAAAATAACCTTACAAAGTCACTATGTAAGAAACTCTTAAATCAATGAGAATTCTGCAGAAATAGAGAATAACTTAATCATTCAAATGTTATTTGGCTGATGTTAAAAAGTCAGCAAGAGGAGCTCATAACATTAATTTTAATCAGTTGTTTAATAATCCTTCAAAACAGTGTCTCTTCTATAAAACCTGTTTGCACAAATCCCCTTGGTCTTTGGACAGAGCATATATCTGAATATAACTGGACTTGCATTTAAAATTTCACAAATGCGATAGATGTCTCTTGGGGAGGAGCAGCTGGACCTCTGGATCTAAATGCTGTTAGAACTTAACTGCCTGAACTAAATGACCTAGCTTTCCTAACTCAAAGGCTAGATTAGATTAAAAAAATGATTTGTAGTCCTGTCACCATGGAGGGAAAGAAAACCACATTAATTCGTGGATTATGTGCATATTCACATAATGTTTTCCTTCATTATTTAGCCTTGGTTATTGCCTAGTCGGAATACGGCTTCAAAAATCTGTTTAGTTTTTACTACAGAAAGTTTATTCATTTTGACTTGCTTCCTAAGGTGTTTGGAGGAGTCTGCACTTAACTTTCTACTTTAGACACAGCTCTAAACCAAATCCACTGATCCAAATATTAGTTTCATGGAGAAACACACTGATGAGAGGAGTTAGAGATGGGAAGAGTCTATTAAGGCATCCTCCAGGCATTATATTCATGCATACACTCACTTGAGGAAAATGCCTGGAGCAGAAAATTGCACAATATAGATTTATAAAGTTCCTGTGTGCAGCAGTAAATAGGCAGGATTTAAATTTAAAACTGATAAAAGGATATACTTTGTCGCACATGCATAATTAACCTAGAGAGCTCATTGCCACAAAAATATCACTGAGGCCTAAAAGATTAGCAGAATTTTAAAAAGGATTAAACATTTATATGGATAATGAGAGCATTTACATTTGCATGGAATTAGAGTTATTTCTTTAAAACAAGAAGTTACAGACTATCTTATTTCAGGACATAAAACAAAAGGTAGTCATCAAGACTATGAAGAAATTTCCCCTCTTAGGAAAATTTTTGCATAATTGTTCATTTCAACTTCTTTATGAGCATGTAGTTCTAGTCCCTGGCAGCAACAAGATACTGGACTGCACACAGATACTGCTTGATCCAAAATAGCGATTACCAGGCTCCTATTGACTTACGTTAATGACCTCATGACCTCAGAGGTACTATGGTGGAAAAAGAAATGTTTTATCATTCAAATTTGTTCATGAAGAGATAAAGGTGGCATGCAGAATAGAAATGTTCTACAGCAAACTCCTGTTTCTTCTGCAGGAGGAAATGCTTCTGGATAGATGCAGGGAGTATTTAATGAGTGAGTGGCATAGAAATAAAATTATTGGCATGAACAAGTTAATGACCAATTAAGTACAAAAACAAAACTAAATTACTTGCATTGGTACCTAATTTAAAACTGTGATTGTAATCCAGGTAATGGAGCTCTGCTGGAAGTGTTCTTAGCACTCCCTAACAAAAAAAGTCATTACTGACTGGCCTGCTGCTTCACATAATTGCTGTGATAAGCCACCACAAATATAATTGGCTTTAGCTAAAAAAAATACTTCATCATAAAGCAAGAACTTTATCGTTATACTTTGACTTATGTATTTATATCAACTTAAGGAAGATCATTAACACAGTTAGTATCCAGACATTTTTACTAAGCCAGAAAATGTAAAGAAATGATTTTAAACAATCTTTAAGAAACAATAGGATTTTCCTTAAACTGTGTTCCTTTTGAACACTGAAATGACTTCAATGAGCACATTTAGTCTGTTAAAGCCAAAAGGACTTCAGATAAATTCCTGTACTCTTCTGGCAAGTTTTGCTATTATAATGCAGTCTGAGAATCTTTCTAGTCCTAAACAGACTCTGATTAATTGTGTATATTTCCTGTGCTATCATAGAGGTTCAGTACCATGTTCTAGTCTCTCGCTTGTCTAACTCAAACAAATAAGGATTTGAGGTAGTGATAGATAAATACCTCAAAAACATGGAGTGTGAATATTCAAGGGAAAACCATAAAACCAGAATTTTATTCTCTTTATTAAGACCCTCCCCCCTCCCCAATTGCCATTCCTCTGCTGCTTGTTCTAACAAAGAAATTTATCAGTGGAATTTTCCCAGAAACACTCCTTTTAAAATGAATATTAAGCATAGTCATGATAAGCTCATTTTAGAAATCATATACACTGAAAACCTAATTGTGAAAAACTGCAGTCAGCCAGTGAAGATCAAATCACATAACATGCGATTTGTGTGTCCAATCAAACCTAATCAAAGGGATTTAAAAATATCAGTGCAGGCTTCTACAATTAGCAATTTAGCTAGACATTTTTGTGTATCCCTATTCCTCTATGGTCACATACAAACACACATATCTACACATGCTCCTTGCTGTTCCAATGGCAAATTGTATAGATTAGTTTGCATATTTGGATGTCAGAACCTAAAATTTCAGATAAATACATAAATAAATGCATACGTAAATAACTAAACAAAACAACCAACCACATGGTGGGGGGGCATAAATCTTGGAAAAATAAAATTTTCAGTAAATGGCACTTGTTTTATTTGCCTTCATTTATCTGACCCTGGTTTTATAGTTCATAGGAACAAATCTACAGCAGAAATTGAAGTAAAATTCATAAACTAAAGTTTAGAAAATAAACATATAATGTGATGTTTTATTTCAGTTGGTTGATGCCTTTATTGTAAATATTCATGCTTTTTTACTGCAATTTTATTAATTTAAAAAATATTGCTCTATTGTTTTAAGAAAAAAATTTAAAAATAGCTTTTTCCTAAGCATTCTGTAAAAAATCTCTGATATTATTTTGAAGCAGAAATTCAGAAACCTTAGATATGTTTTTGTAGATAATTGTAGTTGTCAATGTCACTTAAGGCTTTTGATAAAACTTCATAGATTGTTTTACTAGGAATCCATAAAATTCTTCATAATATCCTGAAAGCTACACCGGCCCTAAAAATTCAGTCTGCTCTAGCAAACCCTTTGGAGCATGTCGACCTTTGATTATGAAAGAAGTTTCACTGACATTAATGAATATTGGATCAAACCATAAAAAGAGCAGCCATCCAAAGTAGCACCTCTCATCACGACTGTACTGCATCTGTTAATTTCCTATATCATTAGCACAAAGAGCCAATCATACATAAACGTTACAATGTCGTTGTGAAGAAATTCAGGAGTAACTGATGCTGCCTTATAAATGGTGTGTCTTGAGAAACGTACCATTCACTGAGTTAAAAACTGGTCTGATCTCTTGCTTCATCCCATGTATAATATGATAGTATTAGTTGTTTTCTTCTTTTTTATACAGAGAAATAGCACATGATAGTGAATGACTGATCAATTTAATATATAAATATTGTAAATATTGATATTTAAAATATAAAAAGTACTGAAGCTACCTCTACTAATTAGTAGAAATACAGTGGATGAAAAGATGTCCTAATTCCAGAGGTGTCCTCTTGTCTTCATGGGCTTCTGTTCCTGACAGGAGCCTGCCCTAGCATGAGCTTTCCCCAGGTTGCAGCTTCCTTTAGTATGTATCCAGCTGCTCTTGCCTGGGGTTCCTTATGGGCTGAATGTGGATCTCTGCTCCACTGTGGGCCTCCATGGGCTGCAGGGGAACAGCTGCCTCACAGTGGTCTTCTGCATGGGCTGTAGGGGAGTGTATGCTTGAAGAGCAATGCCTGATAGCACCCTACATGAGAAGAGCAAAAATCTCATCAGTGGTTGGACTTGATGATCTTAAAGGTCTCTTCCAACCTTGACAATGATATGATTCTATAATCTGTGGTCCCAGATAAGCGAAACATCATGTTTAAGAAGTAGATACTGCAGTTTTCTAAAGTAACATTCAACAGATATCATGTGAGCTGATAATCTCACTGTATTTCTCTGTCAGTTATAAACCACAACCACTGAATTCATTTGTTCCTTAACAACTCACCAGACTCTGTGTAGCCTAGTTAGAAATAAAATTGTCACTCAAGAGGTAGCAACACTGCTGGAGTTTTGGTCACTGCTGTATGTTATCTATAAACAACATCAGAAAAAAAAATCATCAAAAATCAGAATCACCCAAAAAAGCCTAACCTTTATCTGGTTGCTCAAGTTTTAAAATAGGTTGAACTATAGTGCCCTTTCTGTGTAGTAGTCCAAATATACAAATCCATATATAAATTTGCATTTTCAGTTTCACGCTTCATTTAGGCACACAATATCTTCACCCACAAAAATCCATGATCTCTAGGAATTGTTTCATGGAAACCAATCCTTTCTCCTAATGTTCTTTGCACAAAAAGCTACTAATGTCCTTGTGAAATGTGTTATGAAAAAAGAGAGGAAAGAATTCTGCCTATGCGAAGTCTGTATAATGCAAGTACTCTTGTCACTTAGTGTTGTTGTCTAGGTCCATAGAAATTCGGGAACTCATTGACCTCAATTTTTTGTTACAGTGTTTCTCAGTCCCCAGAGTGTTGTTTATTCTCTTCTTCATTAGAATCTAAAATAATTTAAAACCGTTCCTGACCTAGCTTTTGAGGGTTTTTTTGGGACAATGATGCATGAGAGAATTCCAGCAGAATGGAATGAGGAACAAGGATTGCAGGATAATAATAGGTCACTGGGATGTGGACACACGAGAAATTACATGTCCCTCTAACAGATGCATTGACATAACACAGTGAACAATGAAGAAGACTCAATAATAATAAGAGAATCTTGTTTTATATTGTTATGCTATTTTTGATACCTTTCAAAAGGTGATTTTGGCTTTGCATGCTGAATTTCATCTCATTAATCAATTAGATATTTACTTATTAGGCATGCATTTAACAGATCCAAGGTCAGTGAAGGTTATCTACATCACAGTATATGAAATAAATTCTCTCTTTCAAACTAAAGAGGTCTAGTTTTTATTTTCTGTGAAGAAAAATAAGGTATTGATGATTGTGTTTTACATAACTAAAGCAATTGGGAGGATGTTCTTCATGGTTCTGTATGCGTGTGGTATGTTGGAAACATATTTACCGAGAGTCTGATGACAGTTTTTGCTATTTAAAACTCTAAGTGCTCTTGCATTTGAATGAATTTGCACAATTTAGGTATTGCTCTAAATTATGACTCTTGGCTGTGATTTCCCAGGGGATTACACTTTAGCTGGGAATTACCCAAACAAGTCTCATTCCACCTCCAGCTTGCAAACAACTTGATCCGATTGCACAACAGGAAAGTGTATGTATGCTGTGCTAAAGAAAAGTGAAAGCTACTAGGAATGGCTTCTGAGTTAATCTGATGTGCAAAAACAATCTTGTTTTCAGTAAAATTGCAATCACTGACAACAGCAGAAAATCTGGTCCCACGAATTCAGCACCGGTGAAAATTTTCAATTTGACTGAAGTATGCAATCTCTTATACAATAAATATGTCATCTAACTTATACAGATTCAGCAATTCATTTTGTGGTGGTTTACAGGATTATATTTTTTTCTTCTTTTAGTGTGGTACAAATCTTAAACCACTGTTTATGAAAATATATATAAAAATATGTATAGAAAATACATAAATATGTATGAAAATATATTTTTTTCCTTTAACTTTCAAATCAGTTGATTCTAGCAGCAATTTTTCAATCATTTTTAAAGGATTGAGGGCAAATTGGCATAAAAGTCCTCCTTTAAGTGCCTTTAAAAAATAGGCTTCCTTCTTCACTGCTGCCCACTTCTATTCTCTCCTTTACATTTGTAGGTTTAAAAAATCAGGCTCAGTGATATTGAGCAGATTTTTTTCTCTCTCTTTTTCTACTCTTATAAGAAGATCAATGCATTATTTTCGCTGAATACAAACTGCTATTACAGTTTTTTACTAAGACTGAAAATGTTCAGCATATTGCTTCAGGACTGGAATTTCCTCAATAGTTGCCTGAAACTTTTATAGTTTATATATCTTTCCCCATGCATTGTCCAAGGGCCTTGTATTTCTTCAGTATCCATGAATTCATAATTCTCCATTGTTCTTCTCAGACCCCACAGAGTGCAAAGTCTGTGGAATGTCCAATTTCTTGTTTTTAAAATCAATTGAAAGGAAGCAATTTTTCTTCCCCATTATGCACCTCCACGCTTCCAGAATCAAAGCCTTTCATCAACAAAAAAATATGAGGCTCTGCCTCCTGATATGGACAGATTTAAATCCAATACTTTTGGATGGGCTTTTGCCAGAGTGTGTGCTTAGACTCTTGCTTTTGTTACTTTATTTTAAAGTATCATGAGACATCCTGTATGAATAACACTGCAAAAATACTGCTGTTGTTCTTGAACCAGCATTAGGCTCCATGGGTGCCAAGCCATGGTAACACATGGAGCTTTCACAGTTCAGTGCTCAGAGTTACATTTTTGTAGGGAAGAGTTCTAAATGATTCAAAGTTACCAGCTCCCTGAAAAATGACTGGTTGCCAAAAAAAGCCCTCCTATTAAAGAAAGGCATATGGTCATGAAATATTTTACAGTTTGTAAACTTGTCCAGTAATGATTTGATTTCATGGGCTTGAGCAATATAAAAATTGGCTGTTCCTTTTTTTTAAGAGCATTGGCTTCTTATGACATTGACAGTGCATTTTTCTTTATTTACATTATATTTGTCATTTCAGGTAAAATGAAGTTCATATTAGCTTAAATAAAGGACAAGATTAAGGAATCAGCTATAGGTTTTTCCTTCTACATTCTTTTTTTTCCAAAAATAGTAGTGTATTCTTGTGCTATTGGTGCAATCTTTTCTAGTGATTTTTTTTTGTATTCACCTGTATGTTCCTCAGAGCAGGAAACATTTTTAGTAGAGTAGATTGATGAATTACAATACAACTGTAAGAACAGATTTTACATGTTTTCTACAAAATATGAGAATATAACTCTCCCTCCTGGAAAAAAAAAAATAACCAGCCAAAAAGAAAACCTGTAAAATATTGAGCAGATATCCATTGGAAATGCATCTATCAAAAAAGTTCGTCTTGTGCCTTTGACTACACATGTCTGAAAAGTACACAGACTACTCCCAAAACATTATAGTTTAATGGGCTTTTTTGAGCACTCTCACTACAGTCTTCTATAAAACAAGAGTCAGAAAAGATGATGTATTAATGAATACTTCCCAGCCTTAGGAAATCTTCCTGTTGTACAGATGAACACCACGCAGAAACTTTCTGTATTTACATCTCTGGTGTTCCAGTTAGCCCAGTTAGAAGATGGCTTCTGTGGGAGAGAATCATATGGAACAGTCTCATTGTTGCTCTGAGTCACATCTAGACTGATGATGATGTTCAGGCAGCTTTAGATACAAAGAGTCTGCGAGGATAACTGCTGCAATACAGAATACACACAATCACACGAGAGCCAGGATCTAAAATCTCCATATGGTAAGTATGGCTTCTCATCTCTTAATGTTTGTTTTAATTGTTAAAAGAAGAAAAAAAGTTTATTTTAATTGTTGCTTAACTGTAGCAAAATAGCAAATGTACAGGATTGCATTTTTATAGGTAAATTGAAAGCAATTGAGATCATAGCATATAATCCACGAAAAGGGAAAATATTGAATTAACCGAGAGAGTTATTTGTTAAAAGCTTTTCACTGACTAACTAATAAACTTCATAAAATGTGAACTTGAACTGTTGCTCCAATCATGAGCTGAACCCTTGTCTTTTAGAGAAACCTTCTTTTGAGATATTCATATCACTTCAAGAAATTAATATTCATGAGTTATGGCTGTTTCTCCTAATTTTGGAGGTACACTGTATGGGTTATTAGACATTTGGCTGATTCTCTACACTTGGGACCAGATCTAATAATTTTAGCTTTTATCAGGTAACACTATGAATACTACAATAACAGGCTCTATTTTAAGTCCTTTTTTGCTATGACTGAAAAACATTAAATTATGCAAAGTATTAAACTACACAAAGTGTAAGACAGTGCAAAATCACTCTCTGTATCTTCAAACCTCCTAGAGGTGTCCATTATTATGCTCAGTAAGTTATGAACAGAAGGATTGCCATACATATGTTTATATTTCCATACTACAGAATTTTTTTAAATAGCTGAATATTTGTCTTTTATGTGTGTCAACATTTCTGTAAATCTTTAAGTAAAGCTCTAGCAAACACATCTTCACAGTCTATTCCAACCACTTCTTAAACTTAAGCTTGATGATATAATCACTGGTATTACTTCTGCCAGTCGTCTTTGAAGACTGGTCAATCAATTGAAATTGGTGAAAAGATGCAAGATTTAAAAAGACATGTAGGCAGAGCCTGCTTTCATAGGAATATACCCATTTTTACGCAGAAACAATTTAGGTATCTAGAATTCAAGTATCAAAGAAAGTAATTTATTTTCACCTGGAATCTAATGTTTTTGGACTAGAGAGCCAAAAATTTTACTCCGAAAGGCTGAGATTATTGGGCAGTAATTTATTTTTTAACCCAGGGAATTGATCTGGTAGCTTAGCGAAACTGGTTTTGAACAGATGGGTGAAGGTAGAAAGCAGTTGTACCTTTTGAATGGAAATCATGACTATATGCATTTGGGCATTATGTGCACTATGGATGCCTTTAACTGTAATTTAAAAAACTAGGTTTGAATAAACTAACTTTTTTTCTTTGCTTCAAGCAAACAGGTATTTCCACTTTGGTTGATGCTTCCAACTTTAAGATTGATTTAGATAAAGTAGATAAATCACTCTCCAGATGTATGAACTTCTCATTATTGATTACAGAGGGAAGTGATTGCCTCAGACTTAGGTTTTTGATTGTCAGATACTATAAGTCAGTTCAAATGAATTCTGCGCAAAGGAAAGAAACTCAAGATGTTTTATTAAAAAAAAACCTAACCAACATCCTCATGTGGCAAAATCAAATTCCTCTCTTACCATATTCTTGTTGCACCTCTACACATTTGTAAGGTCAGTCTAAATGATGGACTGGGCTGAATTCCCATCAGCAGGATATTGTTGGACACAAACACAGCATCCCTTATCTGCAAGTGATATTACCTTAGGAAATTCAGGCGTTGCTTCTTCATACATTATTTGTCTTTTCCTTCTTCCTAACAGATATTTTATTTTAACTGTCTTTACGGTGAAGTTCTCATACAGTGTACATTTGTAGTGTTAGAAGAAAGAAGAGGATTTTAACCTGACTAAAAATTAAAACTGCTTCCATTCTGATTTGCATGGTTTGTCTTTGGGGTTCTAGAAATGTAGACACTTTGACAAGTCTGTAATTCCACCAAAATAAAGAGAATTTTTAATATTTGCATTATAAGTTATGGCAAGTGTTCCCAGAGTATAAGAGTGGATATGAAATCTAAGCAAATTAATTAAAGTTCCTTTAGGAAAATGATACACATTTCTCTAGAGAGATACTTTGATATTGTTCATACAAACCCATCCTGCAATTTTAAAATAAGAAACTCCATTTTGATGGTAATTTAAAATTTAATAGCATATTTTGAGAGTAAGTACTTTGCTGGAAACAATGTTCAGTAAAAAAATACATTACTAGGTTTGTCCTGTGCTAACCTGCAAACTCCTCACATGAGACACATTTTGTCATCATTAAAGGAGAAATTAACAAGTCAGTAATTGGCACTCTGCACTTCATTAGTGTATCCCTCACCAGCAACATACCTCAGTATCTGTAGGTCAGGAGACAGCCACTGTAGAACAACATTCTCAAGACCATTTTAAGTGAAAATATATGCATCCTTGTAACAACATTCACCTTCTCTATTTACATACACAAGGTTAGTTCCCAAGACTATTTCCATCTGGTCAGAGAGGATAGTCTTTTGTAGAGGCAGGAAACAAAAATGATTATTGGATAAACTCCTAGAAGAAATACTGCATATTCTTCAAACTAATGTGAACAACGACTAAGTTGCAGTAGAGTGGACGTTCAGGGGAGCAGGGCAAGAAAGTAAAAAAAAACACAGAGAAAATGGAGAGAAAATGGTAGAGGGAAAAGGAGGGAAAGAAGAAATGAAAAAAGAGAAAAGAGAAAGAAGGAAGGAAAAAGAAAGACATAAGAGAAAGGACAAAAGAGGAGGAAGGAAGGAAGGAAGGAAGGAAGGAAGGAAGGAAGGAAGGAAGGAAGGAAGGAAGGAAAGAAGGAAGGAAGGAAGGAAAGAAGGAAGGAAGGAAGAAAAAGAAAAAGAAAAAGGGAAAAAAGAAAAAGGGAAAAAAGAAAAAGGGAAAAAAGAAAAAGGGAAAAAAGAAAAAGGGAAAAAAGAAAAAGGGAAAAAAGAAAAAGGGAAAAAAGAAAAAGGGAAAAAAGAAAAAGGGAAAAAAGAAAAAGGGAAAAAAGAAAAAGGGAAAAAAGAAAAAGGGAAAAAAGAAAAAGGGAANAGTAAAAGGAAAAGGAAAATGAAAAGGAAAAGAAAAAGAAAAAGAAAAAGAAAAAGAAAAAGAAAAAGAAAAAGAAAAATGTTGAGATGAAGGTTGAGGAAGAGGAATAAGAAAAAGAAGAGGAAGAAAATAAAGAAAAGTGGATTATATAATGCCTTGTAGTGTTTTGTTTAGAGGTTGAATTGTTTTCCTTTTGCTGATAATCATGATTGAATAATTAAAATATTGTCGTATTTAATTATCTTTTTCAGATTTAAACCTTTTTTCTTTTTAAATTTATTTCTATTAGTGAAGTCCATAGCAAGTGAACTTTGTCAATTAAGTGAACACATTCTACTCTGAATTTTCAAAGATTTTAATGATTGTGCGACATGTACTCTATGCAGGACAATGACACTTTAATTATGGGAATTCAAGGAAGTTTTGAGGAGTTGTTTATTCTGATGTGTTCAAGTTTTTTGCTATCTGATCACGGATTTTAGCATAATTCTTTTTCAAGAAGATATCTGTTCCATTTGTACAGAGCAAGGACAGGGAAGTTGGGTTTCTGATTTCTTAATAAGGACATAATTCTCAGAAGACCTCCACAGCCAGGTATAATTCTGAAATCATATAGCAGTTAAGGTCCATTGAGAAGTATAAGATCTTTCTCATGATTGTTTTATTAAAAATTGTAAATATCTTTTCTTATTTCAGATGAGAAACAAAGAGAAAGATCTGTTACTACAAACAGTCTGTAGAAAAATACAACTGCAAATTCCATCACTAGGACTCTGGCTATGTTAGTAAATATGATAGTCCCGGGACTCTTTGGACCTCAGGCTAATTGGCACAGCAAAGTAATTTTCTTTACAACTATCTTTCCTTTCTAAATAGATCAGTTATGTTCAAACTGCTATTGGGAATGATCCTTGGCTCAGGTTTGACTGGGAGAAAGTTGCTGATCTTAACAATGACATGTTAGGGACTATGCTGGCAATTTTGCAGTATAGGTGACTGCATGCCAGTGATCAGGCCCTTGACACGTCCTGTTAGATTAACTGCTACAAGGAGTGTCTCAAAAGCACAGACTGCTTGGTTTACAGTGCTTGGAGTACATTATTAGCCACAGCGACAGCTGTTGACAAGGCTGAATAGGGTGGGTCTGGATCTGTGTGAGTTTGGATCCTGACAGAGTTGGTAAGTCTACTAGGGCCCTTACATGCACATGTATTTTATCTATGTTTAAATTAAAGTTATAAGTGCATTTACACTATTTCTTTATGCAGTCATAAGGAACTTTTTTCCCTCCTGACAGCAGTGTAAACATACCTGGGTTAAATAATGTTTTGACATCTAAGTTTGTTTAAAACCTAAGCCAGGTCTTTCACTAATTGTTATGCCTCAGAGTGACTAAAGCAAATGGGACAAATCTGGTCCCTGGATCTTGCATGAATCTAACTGTTAAATGGTTCATAATCCTACTTCAGATTTTCTATTCAATAAATAGTGTAAAAAAGGGAAAAAAAAAGGTTGAAAGAAGATGTATTTGTGTATGTAACCTTGTAACTACCTCTGTGTGGTTTCCACTCCATTAAATCTCTTCATGCACTTCAGAAATTTTTTTCATTTCTTGAAATTAATCAGGGTAAAACTTTGACACTAATGAAGACACCTGTTCTGCTTCAGCCCAGTTTTCCTAGATGATGTCTAGAAAAGAACAAAAGGGTTTCTAGTCTTCTAAAAGATTTGTTACAGTGAGAAATATAAGAAAATATTCAGCTTATTCAGAGATAGGTTTAGAGATTGGTGAAGTTACCTCTGGCAGTAATGTATGATGAATTCAACAGAAACACAAGACAGAAAAATCTGAAAGGCTTAAACCAGAAGTTAAGAAATTCACACAAGAGTTGCAGTGACAATTTGTTAATAGCAAGATAATTAAAACATTGAAATAGCTTGCTAAGGAATATGGGAAAACACTTAATGTTTGAAATGCATTTTCAAAACCTTATGTTGTAACAGTTTCTCTGGATGAGGCTGCAGCAGCCAGCATGGGTTAGGCCAGGTTTAACTATAGTATTAGTGAATTAACATAGGTAAAATTTTAGGAAAAAGAAGTAGTCTAGTTCTAAGAATATAGGAGCATCTCTGACCTGCACAATCTGTCCCTGAGAAAGCAGCAAACATATAGAGAACCTCCCAGGGGTGCAGAGTTATTGCACCAGTGATTGCAACCGCCAGGTCCCATGCATGGCTGGAACTTGAAGTGGCTGATGAGGCATCTCTTTTTCTCTACTTGATGAGATCAGTGTTGGTATCCAGTAAGAGGGTAAAATAAGAGTCTTGGGCACCCCATGGCCTGGTCCAGGATCACACAATGCCTGGCAGGGACCTCAAAGCCAACTTGCCAGACCTTCCTTTTGGACTGTGCTTTACCTCCCACACAACTCCTAAAAGTGTGCATTTATCTATGGTTAAAAGGTATTGATATCCAAGTTTCTGCACTCTCCTTTGGTATCAGAAGTAAGGTAGTGATTACATGAATCACAGATAGCTTTGGGAAAGGGAGCAAGAAAGAGGAATATCTGGTCCCTTCACAGGAGGATGAAAAAGACTCTTAACATAGTATTTGACCCAAATACATGCCCCTGTTGGAAGGGGAAGGTAGAAAATTCTGGGTTATTAAGAAAACCAAGTTCAGGAAAGATTCAGACTTTATAAGGCAAATAGGGAAAGTTGTTAAACATTATTGTGGGTTTGCGGTTCTGCATTTTAGGGGAAAGATTTTAGGGGAAAGATTTTAGGGGAAAAAATACAAAACCTGGAAGAATAGAAGAATGGTCCAGAAAAAAGCAGGTGCATTAAAAAATTGTAATAACCTGTTAAAGAAAAACTGATATCTGCCCACCAAAGCTGTGATATAGAGCAGAAAAATACACAGAGAGCAGTGGTGTCCCAAAGTAGAAGTGGCTGCCAAGTGAAGAAGGCTGTGTTCTAGTTCTCTGAGGTCACTGCAGCCATTTTTTCCTGACTGGGACCTGGAACATTTTAATGGGGATATCTGGTCTTCCTTTTTCCTCTCCTCCCTGGACAAAGAGGTTTTCTGGCTCTACAGAAGGGGCAACCCCCATCACTAAATGAAGGTAGGAATGACCTGGATGTATTTGCAGCATCGGCCATCTGAGGCACATGATCCCGGGGACAGGGCAAGGTGTTCAGGCTGCTACAATGCAGCCTGGGTGGCCACAGTGGTATGTCACCACCTGGCTCTACATCCTAACAGGTTGTGAGAGTTGGAGGGGGAATGATCACACGGTTACTGAAGTGCTGGGAAGTCATCTAATTTATAAAACTGCATACATCTGTGATTAAATGCTCTGGTGTTCAGGTCTATTTAGTCTCTACGCTCTCATTTGGTCCTGAACTGTGACAGATGTGGCAGGGGTGTATGTCTACTCTTTTCAGCAGTTCTTTGTGATGTTGCAGCAGAGCATAACTGTAAAGCTCATACCACTTTCCACTTTCAACCATTATAAGCATTTTTGGGTTTAGCTACAGATTAAAAACAAATCATTATGTTCATGACATGCCTGTCTTTTCTGAAGAGTTGGTGAAGCAGAATGGCCATTTTACTGTCTTCTACCCTTTGGTAAAAATTTATTCCAGTGCACTGAACTTTCTCAGATAAGCAGCAGTTTGAATTGGGATCTCTCCAAAGGCAAATGTCAGAAATAAAACTCTCACAGCAGTATGCAAACAGATCTAAAGTCACAAACAGACAGATTGAACTAGGCACACAGCTTTTGCCTGAGTCAGACAAGGTGAATCCATCTCAGTATTCTTTGCTTAGATGCCTCCATTGCCTAAAAGCAGGTGGATGAAACCTGGAACTTGATACTAATGAACCTCTTTATTTCAAATGAAAGTTATTTTCAATAACCTAGTGTTATCACAAGATTATTCACTCGTCACAGAGCTCTTGTCTTCCTATGTCTGTATTGTGAATTTAGAAGAGACAACCATACATCTCTGACAGGAGATCCCAAGTTGAACTTAAGAATGCAGAATTTAGGTCAACTCATGGGTTGGGACCAGAGCAGTGGAGCCCATCTCTGGGCAGGGCAGGGCTGTGGTGGAGCTGGAGTCTGGCCCATCCACAGCATCACTAAAGAATGGACACCTGAACCTGGGCTGAGCTGAAATGGGGCTCCTGGGTCAATGGACAGGGACTGGGAAGAGGCCTGCAGGGAGCACAGGACTAGGCAGCACAAGGGAGGCCCATTAGAGAATTCAGAGAGGGCCCTAAAATTTTCATTAATAAGAGTTGTATATGCAGAACAAATATGGAGTGACAGACATTTAGAGGAACCTTAAACTGTTTCGGGGTGTGATCTTAAGATTCACAGAATCATTAAAGCTGGAAAAGATCCCTAAGAGCATTGAGTCAAACCATTAGGCTATCTCTGCCACACCTGTCACTAAACCATGTCCTTAAGCACCACATCTTCAAATTCATCATCATTGCACTGATTTTGTCTTATGCTTATGTTTTCCCATATGTATTTCATCATCTCATACTGTAATAGACAGTTCAATAGAAGAACTTGCATATGTGACATTTTGTCTCTTGATACAGCTTCTTGAAAGCATTTTTAAACAGCTTCCAACTCAAAGTTTCAGTTCTGGAGCAGAGTACATAGAAGCAGCTTCATCTGTAACAGACTTCTTTTATTTCTTTTTTTTGTTTGTTTCAGAGAACTACAGTGCATTTAGTATTGGAAGAGTTTTAACCTTTGTTTTGTTTTTTTTTTCTGGTTGCTTTTGTTGCTTTTAGTATTTTTCCATAGCCCTTCATCCACTGACAGTCATGCTCCTGTTAGATCTTCAGCAGAACTCAGAAGCATGCTTCATAGTGTCATAGTCATCAAACAAATGTTAGTACTTCAGTGGAAACACAGCAAAAACTTGAACAATGTGGCAATTAACCTCACAACACTGAAAGAGTTAAACACTGATTGCAGTGGCATGCCAATATAAAGTATAAATGGCTCACAGATTTCTGCTGAGTGCCTACTTATCAAGGAAGTCTGTCAGTAGAGGTAAGGATATTTGTGCCCACAGAACCTCTACTTTCCAATTTAATTCTATTGATTAATAGGTTTATCTACTTCCTTATTACCTGTAGGCATTAGATAATGTGAATTTAAAAAACAGAGCAGAGTAGAAGTCTGTAGCCGCATTCACATATTGTGCTTTTTATTGCATCTTCGAGGAAGACCATGTGTCAGAATCAATACAGGAAGAAAAACTCCACCAGAGAAACTCTAGGAGTGATTGTGCTTGAAGAAAGAATAATTCCTTCTGTGACTTTGAAGTATGGAGAAGAAATATGGGTATAATTCCCTAAAAATTATCATTTTAATCTTTACTCAACAAGCTTTGAAATCTGGCGGTGACAAGATGGGTTGGTAAGAGATATCACTTTGCAGAAACCAGTGACAATTCCAGGACACACTTGGAATTTAGAAATCTCTTGCTCAAGAATAAAACAAATATTCACATTTTGCCTGATTTTCATTTGATGAAACAAGATGCTTGGAAAAGCCCTTTTCTCTGTCACAGTCAAAGCAAGAGCATTTGCACAAAAACTTTAAGGGATGCACAAATCTACATAATCTTTGTCTGTAAGTGACATATCAGGTGTTCCATAATGTCAGCTGCTTTAAAATTAGATCTTTTAATTTCTATTTGAAGCTAAATGAGCCACAGAAAATACTTCAATTGAAAACACATCAAAATCAAATACAGAATGGATTTTGCCTGCAAGCAGCACACAGCTCATTCCATATTCTAAATTTTGCCCAGAAAAGAAACTAATAACCATTATATTCTACATCCATGACAACACTCATATTGTTCTTTTTGATTTATTAATTTACCTGATTAGGTGAAAATGTACTAGAAGTTAATCCATGCTGTAACTGAGCACCTGACCTTCTCCATCCCATTGCTCTGATAGCCAAGGTTTTAAGGCAATAATACTAGGTGCACAGATTTCTCATCTGTAGGATAAATAGGTAAGAACACATGAATTCTGAATTAATGTCTTATGGTGTTGAAAAATTTCAGCTTTAGATATTGCTGAGATTATTTAATAACAGACAGTATACATTAGTATCTTCTCAGAAGATTTTTAAGGCTTCCAAGAAAGTTTGGTTATGGCAAAAGGAGCCCAAACAAACGGAAAAACTCTTCACTCACTAAAATAGCCTGTGGCATTTGACCTTCACTTGAACAGTAAATCTTCAGTCATTTAGGAAATTCAAGGCCCTTTTAGGGTGTAGTTCTCTCTTAAACAGAATCTGAAATACAGCTGATGAATGGCACTCTGGTGGTGCTTATTTCTCCTCTTAGACTATAAAAGGGCAACTGCTGGTGACTTTGACAGTAAACTTTAGACCTCTGCAGTGAGTTTAATCCCACCCAAGAAAATTCACTCTTTTACTGATGAGACACACAATCGTGGCTGTGCCATATTCATCCTTTTTGGTTAAGCAACCTAGATTTAAAATGCCAGTGTAGGGTTAAAGTGGAGCAATAGAGTTGCTCTGTATTCCTCCTTAGTATCGTCTTCGAGATTTATTGGACCATACAAAGGACAAAATATATGAAACCTCTTATTAACTAGTAATGAAAGCATTCACTAGAAAAGGGAACTGTTGTCTGTTCCAGGTAGAGCTTAAGCATTTACATTAAATATTCACTGTATAAAATCCTAGCAGACATTACAGTAAGCTGTCTGCCGTAAGATACTGACTCATTACAGACTTTAATTTTTTTTTTTTTATTTTGGTGGTAGTTTTTCTTGCTCATCTGTATTTTTCTAGCAGCCCTTTTAAAATCTGGACTTCATCACTATGAAGTATCCCAACTTATGTCTCAGAGCATTGGCTTTCAGTATAAAATATCGTAGTTTGTCACGAGTTACATAGGAAATATGCATCTTCTTAATTAATCCCAATCCAAAATTTCCACTTTCTCCTACCATCTTCTATCTGCTGCAGAATCACTAAGTGCACCATAGACTACCTGATCTCTCTTGGCCTTCCCATACAAAACCGCCCTTTCTCTGATTCATCACTGCCAGAATTCCTTCAGTGTTGCTAATTTATGCACATGCCATTTGGCACTCAGCAAGACCTATCAGAATTTCCAATTTATTGGATGCCCTCTATTCTTCACTTGGCTCCCTCTCCTCAAATAATAACATGCTCCCTTTTATTATCTTGCAGCCACAACGCAGAAGATACTGACAAGAGCTTATGAAAAAATAAAAAATAAAAGGAAGAAATAGGATAAAGAATCTTGTTATGTTGTGTACTGCTACTTTTCATCTCTCCTCCCAGACATCATATCCTGTTTAGTCAAGTCTCTTATGCCTGTGTTTTCTGTTTTATGGCTCTGGCTTACCTTCTTGCTTTCATAATTTTGTGAATTTTCAGTGTGTTTTCCTCAAATAATACACTATTTTCAGTTTTCAGACAGACATGAATGAAAAAACCACTTTAAATATACGAAGCTCTTGATATTCTCTTCCAAGTCAGGAACATATGTACTCCAGGTAAGCATATGCTCTCTGGGCTTTCACACCTGCCAAAGCAGTATACTTTGCATCTTTCCTATACATTAACTTGTGGTCTCAGTTGTGGCAATACCAGTTGTGGGAATGTCTTTTACTATCCCTGGCAAAGATACAATCATCAGGGTCAGCGATTTCTTACATCCTGGTAAAACATACACTCGTGTTCACAAACAGGACTTTATTATTAGAGACAAAGGCTAACCGTCTCATAATCTATTTTTAAGATAAGCTGCCATAAGCAGCCCTTCAAATGGAAGGAAGTCCATGAATAATGGCTTGTCATCTGAGCAGGAGCCAATAGTTATGTACTCAGGAATGACCTTAGTATGTTAATCCATTTTCAAGTAAAGCTGAACAGTCACCTATCTGGGCTGCCTCCAAGGCTGACCCATTTAATTTTCTACCTGGGAGACATTTCCATGTTCCGCCTTCTCTTCCAGACCAAAGTGAATAGTTACTTGCCTGGGAGGCACTGTACCAAGTTTGATGAATTACCTCACAGGCTGACCCAAACCTATTCCTGTCTGGAAAGCACTGTCTTTCTATTGACCTAATTATTAAGCAGACTGTAACAGTTACATATCCTAAGATGTGTAATGTAAATTATATCTAAAACTGACTGTCTGTAGCTTTAGATTGTAAATTCATATTTAAAGTCATCTTGATTTTTAAAAGTGTCAGTGACTTTTCCTTCTAAAAAAATATTAGAACATTCCCTTAACTCTTTTAAATAATTTTTTTTTACTTAATCAGTTTTCTGATCTTTTTACTTCAAAATTTAAAAGAACAGGAATTTATATTTCAGGTTTTCAAGGTCATTGTGAAGCTTATTTTATGATCTTAAATTCCATTGTAAGCTTCATTTAAAAGGTGCTATAAACGCAAAATAATAGTGATAGTATTTCTTAAATCTGTTCTGGAGTTCACAAAACTTAAAAAATGAGCCATGTACATGACATCTAAGATTTATAGGTGAACATTGTCAATGACTACAGAAGAACACACAGGTGAATTTGATAGTGGATGAGTAATAAGATTTAATAACAAATTATATGTTAAAAAAGAAAGGTAAAGAATGATCTCGGTAGTAAGACTAAAGGAATAACAGACAATATGAATAAAACTGAAACTGGAAAAATCATGAGCTGAGAAACTTTCAGCAATTATAAATTAGCATCAAAGTGCTAAAATCCCTTACTGAAGAAATGTTATCTCCACTACTATCTCAGTAAAGTAAATATATTTTGTCTGCACAATTTTTCAGAAGAAAAAACAGCAGAGAAAACACAGCAAGAAATAGACTGCTAAAATCAACTTCTACATTGTTGATAAGGCATTATTTAAATTTCAGTGATGACCCCAGCTTCACTTCACAAAGAAGCTGAATGCTCTGCCCAAGACAAAAAGGAAAATTTTCTCTTTTGAGCATATTTGGAGTTCTCTGTTTTTGCAGATGTGTGTCAGAGCAATTGGTCAAGCAAATTAAAAAGTCCAGAATAATGTAGTCCAACCAATTAAAATGTGTGCTGCTATTTTTTTATGGTTTTTAGACTCATTTGACCTTTTCCTTGCAGTACTCAGAGATATCTGCTTAACTATTTTCTTCCACTTTTCATTTAGAAAGGGCATGATTTTGAAAGGTGTTTAAGTGATACGATTTCCCCGTGCGATGAATCAGACGTAAGCACTTGCATATGTGCAGTAGGAAGCATGGTAGAGGGTTTTAGGCACATGATAACATAGCCAGCCTTCAAAGTAAATAATTCATTTTCAAGGTTATGTCTGTGAATATCATTACAGAACACAACAGGCAGATCAGAGAATGCCCCTGAATACAACACATAAGAGAGAGGAGGCCCAAGTGGCACAAGACTGTCTATGGCAGAGCTGTAGGCTGTCTGTCTGGGATCCATAAATAACATACATTCCGCACTATGGACACAGTCTCAAGGAAAACTGCTCCATCCCCTTTCTGCATACTGTGGATTTGTTTAAAGAGTGCTCAGTAATCATTGTGACAGAAATTAGGTGCAAAATCTATCCAAATAATTGACTCCTTTCCCCTGGCTGACAACCACATTTCTCTTTTTTTTTTGATATTCTGACTCTCCCAAACCTAAAGGCTTTCTGTCCTGTCATGTGAATCTGAGTGAAAATCTGGTGGTTTTCTACTACCTCATGACAGTATCTCAAACTGTGTGTTACTATATCGCAGCTTTATATACAAATTAGTATTCTTTTTCAGTCATTCCCATATTGAAGGAGGTAGTTAGCACCCTGTTTCTCTGGTTAAAGTAAAAATTAAGGCATTTCATACATTGTGAATAGTGCTTTATTCTTACTATTACTGCCAGTGCTGTTACCACTAGAATTCTTCGTTAAACTGTGTCAGTGGTTTTATAAACTTCCAGAATATCAAATGAAACACATCAAGCAGTTTGCCCAGTCACACAACCTTAGTTAAAAGATAAACCAGCTTGACTCTTTTGCTGTTAACAAAGTTTATGAGGAAAGAAAAAGAAAAAAATAACCCCCAAAAAAAAAAGCATGTCCAGACTGCTATGTCTATGGAATCAAATGTCTAAAGATGGAGATCTCCATTTTCTAATGAGCAGAACTGCTGAATAATTAGAATTTCCGTTCCACAAAATTATTTATATTTAACAGGCATAATTTTACTTTGAGTCAGCATATATATCTGAAAATGTAGCTGTTCCCCTGGAAGGGAATTTTTCGGAAATAATTAAGTTACTTATCCAATTCCCCCATTCTGCTATTATGGAATACAGATCAGAAAGGATTTTTGCTTTTTTTTTTCCTTTCTTTCTTTTTTTTTTTTAAAGCATAAGAAGACATAAAAAAATATTTTTAATTATTTAATATATCAGACTTGCAGACTTTCAGAAAACATATTCAAATATAAAAGAATATTCCATATATTAAACTCACTCTTACTGCTTAAATTAAATGCTCTTATTTGCTATGTGCCATTTATTTCATGCTCTCTCATTCTTTTAAGTCTTCCAACTGAAAAATGTCAGAGAGGATCTTGATTTATTGAATAGTGAAAAGGTGAGTTCTGTAATTTTGTTCATATGTTTGTGTTTAAAAATATTTTCAGGATATTTTTTATACTATAATCAAAAGAAATAACATAAATGCATAAGGAAAATGAATTTAAAAAAACCCCACAAAAGTTCAAGTCAGCTTGAAAGATCATGGTTAAAAATGTGCTTCTTTTAAGATGTGACTAAAAAGCAAACACCCTGGAGAATTAAGAAATATATATATATATACTTCACCTTGTGCTTAACAGCCCTAAGGGCTGCACTTACAATGTGTCACCTTATCACTCATTCTTGAAGTGCTTTACTGCTTAATCATGTAGTACTCACATCTTGAACAATATCGGAGGGAATGAAGAACTTCTGTCTTCTTCAAATCTCACTAGAGCATTGTTTGTGATAGAATAGAAGGTTTGGTCAATATGCTTTTGCTTTTTTCCTCCTTGATAAATTCTGTAAAACTTACTGCAAAATTCTGGAAGTGGTAGTGAGAAAACTCTCCTCCACTAGGATTTTTCTCAGCCCACTTTTAAACATGATCCATAATTTGATCAAATGCTCTTGGGCACTATTAAATAGTAATAATGAACTTCACCTAAAGCCCTTAGTAATTTTGTTCCACATTTCCTTCTCTAATTATCCAGTATTCCCTATTTATTATTGCTTCATTCCCTGCCTTGAGGCCTTCTAAAAATACTAAGAATGATAAATTAAACAATACATTTTGGCACCAAGTTAACCAGTGGGGAGGGTTATAATTTAATGGGATGTCTTCTGAATTAATTATTTTTGAATTATTTAATTGCAGCTTCTAAACAAAATTTCTTACTCAAAGTGTGACACTGAAAGCCAGATTATCTTCCTGTATTCTTTAGCAAAAGGAAAAACAAAATATTAAAAAACATACACATTTAAATTAAATTCACAGGGTGTCTTTACACAGATCAATAGAAACCTTCTATTTTCTTTCATATTTATATTTTTACTAATCATCAGTGACTCCTCCCCAGAGTCATAACAATATTTTTCAAGATCATCTCACAAGTGTAATCACTAGGCAAATGCCACACTGGAGTTAAAGGGGTTTTTTCCCATCTTTATTTTTTAAGTAAAAGTAGTCATTGGCCTTTATATGACATCCTTTTACTTTTCATTCAGAATCAAATTTAAATAAAGCTCTGATTTTATTTTTAATCTTAGAACTCCCTGCTCACACCCTGCTTTTACAGCTTTGTTATTAATTCGTGATATAACTTCACTTGTTCTTAGTTTCTAAAATAAATATTCTTATTATATTGAGAAATATGGCATTTGGAAGAATGCTAAGTAGATGGTGGCATTTGTGTGCGTTATCTAAACAAGTTCATATGGATTAACCCATATAAAGATTTTGCTGAGATACAGCAAAGAAAATTTGTCAGTGTCTGGATGCATACTCTAGACACACTCTTCTGTATTGATACTGAAAATTCTTATTTGGGAAATAATTAAGCATGCTATGCAGCTTGCCACTTCTCTGGGATTGACAAAAGGAAAAGAAAATCAGGTCGGGTGATCCATTTAGCATGATGCCCTATATTTTGCAGGACTAAATAAAGAAAGGCCATGTAATTGCTGCACTTAGTGGAAATCTGAGTTTTATTCCTCATTTTATTACACTAATTAATTTCTCTGATTCAATATAAAATTTTCAATACCATTGTATACACAGTTTCCATGGATACAATGTTCTATTTCAGACTTGTTTGTTTTCCTGCTATTTTTGGTGCAATGGCTATAAAGTGCCAGAGTGATACTCCAGTATTTATCATCCTACCAAAAACTGGTGCAGAGAAGAAAAAGAAAACATCCCAGTTACTCAGAAATTGCAGATCAGTTTAGTATAAATTTACTAATTCCCAAGTAGCCACAACAGAATATACTCTACTTTCACCCTCTAAGCAGAAATTTGCTGAAGCTTTTGTTCACATATTATTTTAACATATATTAAGCAGGGTTGTTCCTTCAAATGCATGTTATAGCTATTTTTGTTTCTCCATACTGGCCTTGGCATATCTGTAGACTCATCCAGGTTCACTTTAAGACATTAACTATCTTTAACTTAAGAAGACAAGATTTATGGAATATATTTGATGAGGGATAGAACAAAAAAATCACCAAAAAAGTGTGGAAGATCATATGAGTTAAAATTCAGTATCTTACCATTTTGTTTATGTCTTCACCCCTCCCAGACCCATATTTTTCCCCTTTTAATTTGCCAGAATACTTCAGGATACATTGCTTCCATTCACTCACTTATGTACAGGACGTGAGGCAGAGAAATCCTCTGACCCAGCTTTTGTCACGTAACATGCCACTTTTCTAACTCAGGACTAAGCTGTGAGCAGTGGTGTCTGTAGCAGCTGTCTTCCTGCCATAAGAAGAAGATGATGATAAAGTGACATGAGCTATACTTGCCTGGAGGATCCTAAGCTGTAAGGCAAGGCAGCAAATTAAAGCATCTGAATCTGCAGTACCCTGGAAACTTTCCATGTATTATCTGAAGCAAGGTAAGGCCCTGTGGGCCAGAGTTTTCCTTACTCGTCTGGCAGTTTTGCTCCAGCCTACTCTGAATTTCTGACTGAATCTCTGAGAGGAATTTGGGTCCAAGAAGGACAGTCAAAAGCCTAACAATCTTCTGCTGCTATGAAAATGTCCATGTACTTGTGCTACTCCTAGGTACAAGACCGCAACATTACACAACAGTCTTGGGGCTAAGATGTAAAGTGTGATAGATTGCAGAGGTGTTTAGGGTACGAAGACTAAGTATTACATTTAACAGAAAATTAACTATGGACAAGGTCCGTGTCCTATTGAAAGAGCTTTCTGAAGAGTAGAATGGAAGCAGTAAAAGGAATACAGAGAACTGTGATGTTTTGGCACATGATGAGGTTAGGAAACTCCTGAGACCAGTGTACTTTCTCGCATGGAACAAGATCCAAGCCTTAGAAACGATGAAAAGAAGGAAATTTTCTGAAGTACCCAAAAATGGCTGTGTGACTTTCTGCTATTCACAGACTCATAGACTGAAGTGGAAGATCTGACTTGTGAAAATGCAGAGACATAAGTTTATTTTTATTTAATTTGACTCATAATCACACCTGCACTTTTCTCCATTAGAAGAATTGTTCTGTTCTAGTACCTTGTTTTCTGTTTCAAGCCTATCATTGATCTAAATCCTGGAAGCAAATGGGAAGACAGGCTTACTGGAACAACTTCATAAACCAACCATTTACCTGTGTTTCTCTGATATCTGTGAGCCACTTAGTGGGTTGGTGAGTTTCTTTTCTTTTGTTGTTAAACCTGATCATCCAGGACATAATTAGCAATAAAGGTGTTCCAAACTGCAGATCTTCCAAGTCCAGCTGATTAAATCTAGACATAATGGCCTCAATCTCTTTAATAAGCCTCCTTAATGTATCTTCCTTAATTTAAAATCTGGAAGCTGTTAATCATATATGTATATGATATGTGCAGGTGATTTTGCTTTCCTTTAGTCATCATTTTTTAATAAATATTTGACACATATATGGCAATGAAGTAGCTTGTTTGATGAAAGTGTGAAGTCATACATACTGGCAGTGGCATGAAATCTTTACTACCAATAAAAAGATCTCATTTTCAGAAGACCAATAAAATTCATCTAAAGATATAAAACTACAAGAGTTATATTGGATAAAATTAATATATTAACCAGTTGAGAAAATAAAGTAGGAAAAAGTGTTTTAAACAACAGAAAGAAAAAAAGGAGAGTTTTCTATATTCTTGTATTGTTATTTCACCCTTTTGTATTAGACAAAACTGTGGGAACAATGTTTCAAAGCATATTTTTCCATTTACTAGTAAGCTGGAACAAGGATGTGTTTATCAGGGAAAAATCCTGTTTTCACATAATGAACATGATAATCCCCAAAAATTCAGTAAATTATACAAAATCTGAAATAGCCATGCAATTTTTGAACATGAAAACATAACATGGCTTGAAATAGCTGCACAGAAGAGTCACCATTTGGCACTTACAGATAGCTATGACTGAGTAGCTCTGCTAATTTTGAAAAGATATTTATAATTGTCTTAGTTAACTGTTTTGAAATAGTATCCACAAAAATACTGGGTCCTTTTCATTTATTTTACAAACATCATAAAATATTTTTGTTCAAGTAATGTGTCCTTTTTTTTCTAATGGACGTTTTTACAAGGGAATGTAGTGATAGGAAAATGGGGAATGGCTTTAGACTGAAAGAGGGTAAGTTTACATTAGATACTGGGAAAAAATTCTTTACTGTGAGTGTGTTGAGGCACTGGCATAGGCTGCCCGGAGAAGCTGTGGATCCCCCATTCCCTGCAGTGTGCAAGGCCAGGCTGGATGGGGCTCTGAGCAGCCTGGTCTAGCGGGAGGTGTCCCTTTCCATGGTAGGTTCTTTACAATTGAAACAATTTGATTATTATATAATTTAATATTAAAATAACCTGGAGTTCATAAATAGAAAAGTAACATATATCCAAAGTATTTTATTTACTTCTATGGGACTTTGTGTTTGTGAGTAAAACTACTTTCTCTTCTTTCAATCCATATCATGTTTCTGATTAATTATCTAATGAAAAATTTTAACCTATATTTTGATGCTTTTTCACACTGATTTAGGAGGATTCAAGTACTCTGTGTTTGTTTTTGCTAATGTCCTAAGCTGTCAAATGAGCTAATGCTACTAAAATAAATATGTGGGTTTTTTTCTTTAATAGGAGAGGATGAAAAAGAAATGCCATTCATAGCTGAGTTTTGAAATAAATATCAGAGTGATTCCAGTATGATCTATATTCACAAATCTTTCTTAGAGTGTGCCCATGATTTTACTAGAAGCTCTATCAGAACAAGTTTGGTTTTTTTCCTTGCATTTCATTGCAAGGCTCATGAGTAGAAGCCTGCTAGATTTTCTGTTCTATTTCTGCATTTTTCATTATCCCACTGTCATGTACCTGACATCCCCAAGCAAATGTACAGAGTGACCTGTTCTACTCACAGTTATTCAGAGCTAAGTACCCTAGTTATTTCAGGTGAATGCAAAAACCAAAGTAGCATTTTGAGCCTCAATGTGAATTTTTTCAACTGAAATATAACAATCGTTTAACGCATATTCTTGATTGGCCTTCATATTTCTTTTGTAAAAAGTTAGTATTAAAGTTCTTTGATCATTTTATATGTCTCTATGTTTAAGTTCATGAAAATATTAAAGTTTATAAAAAATGTTAAAAACATTGGGGGAATTAGGTAAATTTGTAATTATTTTAGTGTACTGGTAAAAGGTAAATCACTTGGATATTTTTTCAGAATACATAAGGTAATCCATTTTGACTTAAGTGTCATATACACAAGAATAAATGCTTATAGACAAGTATTAGCAAATTTTTCTTTCACTGAGAAAGAGCCAGCTCTTCATACATTTGCTGCTTTTTCTGTCTTGACAGAACTATAGAAGAATTCTCGTTATAATGGCTGTTATTCCAGAAATGCAAAAGCTGCACACTTAGAATATGTTGGCATGTACATAATTACCCAGGAGTTCTTAAGCAAGAGTATGCACTTAAGGCCCAGAAATACATGTATGTTAAGTGATTCTAACATACCTGCTTAGTGAATTCCATAGTCCAAACTTGCTGTAGACTTTAGGCTTAAAGTGGGGGACAAAATAAAACGTACTGAAAATGAGTTTGGTTACTACATAATAGCTACTGCAAAATGTAGTAGATATCATGCCCCTTATAGAATATTCCTATCCCAAATATTTATATTTCATTGAGCATCTGTGTTAATTAAAATCTAATTCTGCAACCTGATTTTTTCAAAGAACCCCCAGTAATTTTTATGAATGAAGAATAAGAAAGATGTTAAGTTAGGAAACTGAGTTAAAATTCCAAATGCTTGGAAGTATTCTTCTTAGAGAATATATTTCCTCTTAGACCAACCTGCAGATCAGCAGAAAAGGACCAAATTTGTTTTCTGTCTATGCTTTCTAGCTGGTAAGGTGACTTTCTTCAATTCTGTGACCAGGGTATAAGAAGGCCTGAATTTTCTTAAAGCTTAGAAAGCATGGGCTTCTCACGGCACTGCCCCTCCAGCTCAGATCAGCAGCAGCCGACCTTATCCAAGCCCTGAACCCAGAGCTGGAGAGCTGGCTGGTACAGTAGGAATAGGAATAATGCTGAAGGCCTCTCTATCAGAAGAGCTAGCATATTTTGACTCTTTCATTATTGTTGAAAATCTTAATAGTGCTTTGCTCTGCAGGGTGCCCTAGAGACACCTCTTTTCTGTCTGAACTTGTACCAGGATTACCCTATGGTGTTTTCTTCAGCCTTTGTACTATGACATGTAAGGCAGTTGAGGTGTAGGGAAAAAGCAAAGTTAAATTGTTTCTTTGCCCTCCTTTCTGCCATAAGGACCTTGGGAAGTCATAGCTGGTCTCTGAAGTTTAATTTCTTCATCAGTAAATTGGAATGAGCTCCAGTTCTTCCTTGGCAAAGGGCTTTTTGTTCCCTGGCTGAAAAAGAAGCAACAGACACTAATTAGGTATTATGGAAATATTAAAGTGCTTAATAGCAAGCACTCCTGCGTGTACTAGACAGAGAGTTCTCTTGTACATATTTGTAAAAAAGGTATACTGTTATGATTTCTAGAATCACCAAGTGAACCTGTTATTGACATGTTTCTAACTTCATTGTATGATTTGAAAGCATTTTTTTCCTTTAGTGCTGTTACCTTGAGGGAGATAGAGAAAAAAAGCAATAGAATAAGATTGACTGTAAATCACTGATTACTCAGAGAGTCTGATCTCTTACAGGGCTCTGCTGTGGATAAGGCCACAGTGGTATTGTTTTATTATCTCTGCTTTAAAGATAACATGCTATGAATACTAATATTAAGAGGAAACAATGAACAAGAGATGGGGTGCAGGTATATAACAGCCAAAAATAGAATGTGGTTGTCAGCAGTTACTTCCATCTTTTATAGAATAACTAGGTCTAATCTATAAGCTATTAATTTTGTTTAAAATGGTGTACATTCACATTGTGGTGCATTGATTCCAGTTTTCTGAGCTGCTCCTAAACTAGATCATTTTTTTCATTAGGCATGTATAGTGTCTTGAAACTACAAAACTCACAAGTTCTCTTTTAGAGGATACTTAGGCAACAATGCAGAAACTATACTTCAAAAATTCCTGAAACACCCTCACTCCAAAAAACTCAAACTCTTAAAATTTCAGCATATGTCAAGATAGTCATGGCTAGCAGGCTATGTGGCAGAATAAGATATGTTATCATTAAAAGTATGCAACAAAACAAAGTATTAAAGGAAAGCAAAATACTTCACAATGAACATACAGTATTTAGATTGGACAGTCATTTGATCTCATCTCCTGCTACATGTTAGGTGAGGATGCTCAGGACCTTCTACAGCTGAGTTTTTAATATCTCCAAAAATTAAGATTATCCAGCCTCTTTGGAGAGCCTCTTCCAGTGTTTGACTGTCCTCACTGTGAATTTGTATATACAGAGTCAATTTCCATTATGGCAGCTGTCAACTGCCATAGTCTCTAATTTTTTACTTTGCAGCTTGGACAATATTCTGGCACTCTTCTCTCTCTAACAAGTAACAGGTAGCTGAATGCAGCAAACAGGTTGTCTCTCAACATCCTCTTTTCCATGTTGAAGAAACCCAGCTTCCTCAGCCTTTCTTTATTTCATATGTTTCTCCTGCCTCTTCATTATTCAGTTTGTCAGTCTTTCTCCTAGAGCCCCAAACTGGAAAAATTTCTTCAAATGCAGCCTCAGAAATGCCCCACAGGGGAGCGCAGTTGCTTCCCATTGTCTGCTGGCTATGCCTGTCCTAATGCAGACCAGTAAAATTTTAGCCTTCGCTGAAACATAGCCCCACTGCTGATTCATGCTCAACTAGTGGACAGCTAGGCCTGCCAGATCCATTCATACAAGATTTGTCCCCAAGCAGTCAGCATCCACCTACATTGTGGCATGGTGTTATTGCATCGCAAGCATAGCACTTTTTGTTTCTATAAGATGAATTTAATGATGTTTCTGCCAAGCCCATTCCTCCAGCTCCTGGAAGTCTCTCTGAATGACTGTGTACAAGCTACTTCCCAAACTTGCTTTCTTCTGCAAACTCACTAAGTCATTGTCATGGATGGAGTGATATACTTCACTTGTAAGAGGGAAATAGTGGTACATTTATTGATACAGAACAGCGATTTAACTAAGCTTGATAGTAAATGCAACCGATTCAGTAAGATTCAATGGCAAGCTACTCATTTACTGCATAGAGTACAGAGTCAGATAAAACCCTCAGGAAGACATTCTTGATGAGTCATGAGATTCAAAAAGGACCTCCTTGAGTTCTAAACTCCTTTCTGAGAGGAGTTTAAGTCTGGCTGGATCCACATAGACAAGACAATATGGATCACCAGGCTTGGTCAGGGGTTTGTGTCTAAAGGACTGGATGTGCACCAGCAATCTTTTCTATCACTCATCTAAGATTTCAGTTTGAGTGCACTTATTCCAATTCACTTACCAAGTGTCTGAGTAGATAAGGATTCCGTCAGCCTCCAGGAGTAACCTTGTGAGCTGTTCCTATGCAAGGGAAGATCCTGGTGTGTAGATCACTGCTATGCAGGAGAGCTCAGTGGGCCCTGGACTGTCCACTATTTATGAAGTAAGATGACTGACTTATAAGCCTTTTTGCAAAGCAGACATGTTTTGAGTTGGCACATGCTCGACTATCCCTCATCTGTTGAGCAAGACTTATGTTCCTTAGGTGCTGAGCAAGATTTATGGCCCTTAACTATTGCATTACCTGTAAGCCAGGTGCAGCCACCACTAAAAACATTGGTGCCTACAGCTCAAGCAGAAAAAGTGAGGGGAGGGAGCATGCTATCACAGTCATTAATAAAGATCTCAAACAGCATGAGCCCTAGCAATAATCCCAAAAGAACAACATTCAAAAATATGCCTTCGAACTGCTGACGACTTATAAGCAAGTTTTTTATCAGTCCAGTGAGTCTTACCTACCTTTTCTCCATCTTTTTAGGCCACTTCTTTTCAGTTATACTACAGAGATTTTACAGCTGACCCTGCTGCACTTGCCCACTCAGCCAGTTAACTTGGTGTAGAAGACAATCATATTGAACAGGCATGATTTGCCCTTAGTGAATCCATGCTACCTATTTCCAACTACCCTTTTCCTTGGAAATAGCTTCCAAAAGGATTTACTGCATTTTTTTCACAGACAGCCTGTATTACCTTGGCTCTTCTTTTCAGTTTAGAAGATGGGCATAGTAATTGTCTTTTTCCATGCTACAGGGAACTCCTTTGACAAGTACAACCCTTTGAAGATGACAGACAGGGACCTTGAAATGGCATCTGACAGGCCTCTCAGAAGTCTTGAATGTCTTCAGTCTGTCCCCATTGAATGTTTGTACAGTTTGTTAACATGGTCCCTAACTTGATATTTTCCTGCTGTAAAGTTGTACTTCATTTAGTCAGACATGGGAGGCCTGACAGCAGACATTGCAAGTACAAACTGATACAAATGAGAAAATTAGTATCTCTGACTTCTAATTCTCCATCATCAGCAATTCACTTGTTCAGTAATAGCAAGCCTACATCATCTTTGGTTTCTGTTCTGGTTGTTTCCAGTGTACTTACAAAGCCCTTTTTGTTGACTTTCACATTCCCAGTTTCAGCTATAAGCTTTAGCTGTCTTAATTGCCTAATTCCATCCATACATCTCATGTAATATTCCTATTTTTCTCCTGGTAGGAAATCTCTATTTCCTCCTTCCATACTCGTTCTATTTGCATTTGAGTTCAATCAGGAGTTTTTATCCATTCTGGCCTTATGTCAAGCCAGTCTAATTTCATGGACCATCCTTGTGCTTTGAGGAGTTTGTCCTCTGCAATAACCACCTATCTTGAGATTTGGATTGTTGGGGTTGGAGGTTTTTCTGGGTTTTTTTCCTCTTTTTTCCTTTTTTTCCATTTGAAGCAGCATCCAAGGGATTCTTTCTACCAATTACCTGAACAAGCTAAAGTCTCATCTCCTAGATCCCATGCCTTGACTATACCTTTGCTCTTCCTCATTTTCCTGAGGATACTTAATTAAATCATCTGACAGCACTTGGAATGAAGGTTGCTGTTGACCAATCGCACTACTCATTTCTTTTCAGAAGCAGCAGTTCTGGCACATTTGACTCCCCACCTTCTGTCTATTCAGTACCTACATCAAAACACTGTTTGTAATGCACTCCAGAATTCTCCTGGTTCGCTTGTGTTCAACCATACTGCCCTTCCAGAAGATGCTGGAGTAGTTGAAGTCCTCCACAGTAACTTTGTATTGCAACCATGAGACATCTTCATGTGTTTTGAAGCATTTATGAAAAACAGTTTGATCAGGAGGTCAGTCAGTATCCAGCACCTGCATCATGTTCTGTCTGTTTCTCCTCAAATCCAGTTTCAAAAGGAACTGATCAGCCTTTTGTATCTTCTATAACACAACTCTCTATATTTAATTAATTTATTGACATATAGCATAATATAAATTGTTTTCTTCCCTTACTCTTTTTCCAATATGGACCTATGACAACACGTCCCATGTTCTATTACTACCTGACTGCAAATTTAGCAAGATTTGTAATAACATTGGAACTAACTTTGTTCCAAAATTATCCATCTGCCACAAAATCGGTTTGTCTCTCCTGTGCTCCATTTAACTACACTTCCATTACCATTCTGCACTTGCTGGGAATAAGAAGTCAGGTTTTATCTCTGAAGACAAATCTAACACAGCTCCATAATGTACTTCCCGAGAATAAGAATTTAATGAATGTATTTTCTGTAATTCATCCATGGTTGTGTGGTTTTGTTTGTTTGTTTGTTTGTTTGTTTGTTTAGGGGGCTTTGTGTGTTTTTTTTCCTTTTTAATTTTTTTCTTGTTCACATATTCACATCCTCAGGAAAACATGCCTCAACAGCATAGTGTGCTACAATACTAAGTTGTCTTTTTACTACAATTTATCAGCAAAAATGCATTAGATTTCCTATATTCTTGTGTTCAGGCTTACATTTCAACTATTCTTAAAAAAGACTTGTACATTTTAATTTATATTTGTGCATAAAGTGAAGAATAAGCTGTAACACCATGACTTCATGCATGTAAATTAATTACATGTTTATTATCTGAAAGAATAATAATGTGAAAATACCACTCCTCCTGAGTCTTTGAAAACTTCTAACTGAAGCCCCTTTAAAAAATGCATATTCTTGTTTTTACTATGTTTCTATAGTGATCCCTGCATGTTTTTGGTACATTGAACTTGACTTTCCAAAGCAATTTGTCTGTGTGATTCAGCAGTTAACATGGCCAGGGGACCAGTCCCAATCAACAGTTTAGATGTTGACATTTTTTAGAGGATAAAAGAGTTGAAAAGTATCCACACAGTCTAGGCTGTACCAGTTGGCCTCAGGGACAGATAATGACCATATACATTTTCTCTCCTAATATACTCACATATAGTACACAGTTCATTTTTACCTATCACACATGTTCAGTCCTAATTTCAAAAATTCTTTATTATGTGTTGTAAAAAGTCTAAAGATTGGATATTTTATAAATATCCAAACCAAACAGAGTAGGAATTCAGTTTTTCATGTGAGAGGAATCACTCATAAGTAGGAACACAACATAAATACAAATAAATCATGATGGCACTGCAGATAAACAATTGTTCTCACTACTTTTCTGTCACATTGATTTACAAGGCTTCTTCTTTTAGCCTTAGGTTTAGGGACATCTCAATTATAGTCAGTTTGGAACAATAACTTGATTTTGAGAATTAATTACAACTATCTTCTTAAAGTGCTTTTTAAAACCACATCTTATGATGTAGACTACTGATTGGTGTCATGGAAAGGTTTTATTTCCTTGATGTTAACTCTCATTGAAAGATGATTAACCGGATCTAGGATACTCTTCAGCTATTCAGATCACAGCTTTCTTCCAAGTCATTACGTATTTTCCTTTTGTCAATTCAATGTTTCCATTCAATTTATGAAACTGTACAGGCTGCCACACATTATAAATTTTATATTTTCACAGTCTATCCTAAATCCAAAATGCTTTAAGTTAGACTGGTGGTTAACAAGACTGAAATTAATTAAAATATATCAGGACTGGTGTGTTATGCTTTTATTTTAATTAGAAACCTACTGAAATGGGTAAAAAACAGGTCTCCACAAATGAGTGAAATCAAGTGCTAGCTTCTATGTTCTAAGACATACGGACACAAAACTCTAGTGTGAAATTGTACCTACCTAAACCAGTAACTTCCTATTTTGCTTCTCATGTCTACTTAACACTTAAACTGTTTTTTTACTTTATATAGCTGTTACAGTCTATGTCTAGTTTGAGAATTCATTAGCAGTCCATGTAGCTGCATTGCCTGGCTCATTGGAGAGACAGTATCACTTTTCCTTTTATTACCTTGACTTTTTTCTTGTTCCCCTCCAGTCTTAAGGTGGAGGTGAACCAAAAGGGTTTTCTCCATATACGTAAATTGTGTGATGCAGGTCAGCAGTGCATGGTTATAGGATCCCCTTAGATTTCCTGAAAATAACACAGGAGATAGACAAATCCCACCTCAAAAAATTAAAGTTTGTGTTCTGACCTACCCTGACTTGATCATCTAACAGCTCAATGTCTAACAGATTTATGTCACATGTTATTTTCGCACTCAGTAAGATGCAGTTAGCTACCTCCAGAAAGTATTTCATGTCATCTTAGGATGGGCAATAAAAATTACATTAACAGACCTCTGGAGGTTCCTGCATTTTCTACTATGATATGAAAGAAGACTGAAGATGACTACAGTATAGACGTCTAACTTCTAGACATAAAAAATGAGGTTAAATTAATTTTATCTTATGTTTAACACGTGGTGAAGTTGCTTACATGTGGTTAAAATTATATTTATACAAATAATACAGTCAAATAATTTCACCTTTTTTTTGCCCCTTGAAACACAAGTCCTGGACAACAGCTTTGTATTGAAACTCTTGGCATTACTTTTAGAACAAATTTGAAAGTCAGATTTTCTGAAAACAAGGCAATCCATGCAAGTTTATTATAAAGACGGTAACATTATTTGTTTGGGTTATTTTTTTTTTCCAGTAAAATGAAATGTTGATCCAGTCTCATGACTCTTCTAAAAAACCTGTGTTTGATAATATTAGTACTTTTTAATAAAATATTTGGATATTTCTTAGTTACAGAGAGTCAAAAATAGGTAAAGATCTTGACCTTCAGCATGAACCCTGCTAAAGCACTCTTTATAACCAGTCAGGCACTTAACACAGACAAAATACCAGCAGATTGTATCACAACTACTACTACTACTATCTATGACATTTTACTGAGCAAGTTTCTGATTGTCAAATGGAGAAACAGTGGAACTGATATTGCTGCAGGAGGTGCAGTACTAGCCATATCAGCTTGCCAAAGGAGTCATCTCAGGGCAAAAAAGAGAGAGATAAAAATCAAAGAGGTAGATAATACCATCTTATTAATTGGTGTCTTACCGGAAGAACGATCTAGGAGACAGTCCATGCTCCCTGAACAATTTTTCAAAAACTTGGATGGCTTTAAAAAACATAGGCTACCGAAGCAGGTTTTAATTGGAGTTTGATATGATACCATTTGTAATTCTATCAGTATGCACACATAAACACTTGCATACATTTAAGATGTATGCATGCCTGTAAGATGCATGCATTAAGCAATTCAGAGCAGATTTAATACAAGTCTACATGATTAAATTCTATGCAAGGTAGTGGCAGTGTGGACTTTTATCCTTAATAGAAAGGTTAAATAGGTTTAAACCCCATCAAAAGTGTCTTATGGCAGTATATGGTAAATGCTATAAGTGAACTAAAACCTCACATCCCTATTCCTTTAAGCATAAAACTGAAGACTACATCAAACTCTGCCTGTGTTGTCCCATGTTCTTACCCTCTCTGCCCCTTTCTTCTACTCTGAGCCACTTAGGCGCTCTGCAATTTACATTTTTATTCCAGATTTTAAGGAGCTTCCCTTAAAAATCATCTATGGCCCGTGTACATATGCAAAAATGAGTGTTAAAAAATCATCTTGTATATTTTGAATGAGTGTCTGCATGTATTTAGAGAAAATGAGAAGATCACAACAATGATAGAAGGGTTCTTCTGGTCAGAAAATCTGTTTATGGGTATCTAATCCTGCCAGAGGTGTTTTAAAACTTCACTGCATGAGAGGAAGAGGTGAAGTATTAAAACCTAATCTCTTAAACATTGACATCCATATTGGCAAAAACATTATCACACAAAGATCTAAGATTGTTTCTTTACCTCTGTAAAATGCAGATAAATATCCTTAGCTGCTCTGTGAAAGCACAGTAAACTATCCGGATAGACATACAACCAACTTGTGGAGTATTTTTATGTTATAAGTTTTTCCAGATTATACTATATGTGTTGAACCCATCCAAGAGTATAATAATTTCTAGAAATACAGCAAAAAGTATACTTTCATGTTGAATGTAAGGAAACTCTTAACACTGTAAGTGGTTTATCAGTGAAAGGCTAGCTTCCTCTTCCTTACAAAAAGGACCTTAAACCTCAACACTTGTCAGAAAAACTCAGAATCAGGAAAACTAACTCTATTATTATTACTCACGTAGTCTGTGACCTGAAAGGATATTTTCATTGCTTTTAACAAGCTAAAGAATAGCCTTTCTTTTGGTTTATGCCTCCACCTGAATTTTTCACTTCATTCTTCACCTGTATGTCTACAGGATAGAAAGGAAACTGATAGCATTTCAGACTAGAACAGAAAAATACAAAAAGCACAAGAAATTCTTTAGATAGATATGTCACAGTATGATAACCATAAGAAAGAATAACATGGATTTCATACTGCTGTACCTTTCCTTACATTTCATCACATTTTATACAAGCAGTTTCACATTTGAAAATTCCTTCACATTTGAAATTCATTCAAATTTGAAATGGCAGAGGAATGGACAGATTTTACCTCTGTAGTTTGAAATATCTTTAGAATATATACATACAGTTTTCTACATTATAATTGAAAATATAGCCAGGAATACCTATGCTAATGAAATCAGTAGTCATTATAAGGTATTGTCTGTCTGTATTTGGACACTGCTTTCTTAGGCCTTTTCTATATGTTTGGTGAATCAGTATCCTTAAATGCATAAACTCTATGACAAATCAGTGGAGAAGGTGCTCCACTTGTGAGCATTTTGCTTTGCTCTTCTTTGGATTTAGAGTTATAAATCATGATGATGAATTTCCCCCTTAAAAAAATTACTTATTCTTGGGACAGAAACTTTAACCATGGGGCTCTTATTCTGAAAAACAAGAAAGTACGCTAACCTTCAGAAACATCCACATTTGCTATCTCTCCAGTCCAGTGAACCTTGTATTATTTATAGAAACTACTGGAAGGACTATGAGAAACCTCCTGATCTTTTTGTATGACGCCTGCTGAGTTGCTTCCTTGGTCTTTCCTCTGTGGGCATGAGATTTGCTTGCTAGCATTATTAGTAGCTGCCTGGTTTTGAACAATTTTGTCATCTACAGCTACTGAAGTTAATGGGACTGTTTATATGCCCAAAAGCATAACTGTGCTGAATCAGTGTCTTCAATGATAAATTCTATTGATTAAGTGGGAAACAATGACATACATCATTGCAGAGGAATTTCTCATGATCATTCTCCCAATGCAAACTGTCATCTCCAAATGTTACAGTAGTATCTGTTCACTGAAAAAACGCTGACAGTTTACCCAGAATTTCTTAACATCAATTATTTGCTGAAACTATGATAGGAAAATTACGTTTCTTTTCTCTTAAAAACAGAAACTCATACAAATACTTCCCTTTCAAAATCAGAATTTTTCCCAAAAAAATCCTGTATTCCACAAAGATTTGTCTCAAAAGTAATTATCAATGAAGCTTGTACACATAAAACCCTCCAAAGTATCATGGTGAAGAAATAAGACATTCACACTTGCATGGCATCAGACATTTACCAAAGAAGTTTAAAGCAGTGTGTTTTCCACTGGGAAGAGGTTGGAGACCAAGGGAAAGGCTAATATTTATTCTTTCCAAATTAAACTACATTGGAAGTTTAACGCAAGACATTTTTAGTTGTGGATTGTTTCTTTTCCTATTTTTTTCTTTTCTTTTTTTTTCTTCCTAGCTTTGTAGTTTGGAAGGATTAATCTCCACCTCTCAGCAGCTAGCTATGAGACTGGAAAACTAACCAGAATGGGAATAGTTGCTGAAGCAGATAATCTAGCTAAAAATGTGATGTATACTGGCTTGGATTCTAGACAATGTCTTGTATTCATTTTATTCTCTGGACTGAGAGAACAATGAGATTTTTCCTATGAACAGTGCAAAATTGTGATATGTAATGTACATGGGTCTGCAAACTGGATATAGCCGGCAATAAACATGAATAAATAAATAAATAAATAAATAAACAAATCAGTCTGAGTTCCTTGTTAAAATTTGGACTGTAAACTTTTAAATCAGCAAACACAAATTCGCTTTCTCCAGGAGGAAAAAGAAAAACAAAAAAACCAAAACAAAACTAAGTGGAAGTTTTCCTGAAAGTATCAATGTTAAGTTGCTTTATCTGAATTATAAACAAGCAAATTGCTATTTTAAAGTCCTTCAGATGTGTATTTCTTATAAAATGTTGACTGTATGATAATTTTTGGAAAATATTGACTGTATTTGTTAGAACTGAGCCAGATTCTCATAATCTTACAGTGAAATCAAAGGTCCCCAGCAAAGGATGTGTATCGACCTGTTGGAGTGAGTCCAAAGAAGGGCCACCACTTTGATCAGAGGGATGGAGCAATTTTTCTATGGGCAAAGGCTGAGGGGATTGAGATTTTTCACCGTGGAAAAGAGAAGGCTTCAAGGTAACCTAATTGAAGCCTTTCAGTACCTGAAGGGAGCCAGAAGAAAGATGGAGAGAAACTTTTAACAAGGACATACAGTGACAGAAATAGTAGCAATAGCTTCAAACTCAAACAGAATAGGTTTAAATTAGATGTTAGGAAGAAATTCTTTACTATGAGGTTTAAGGAGGCCCAGGAACAGGTTGCCTGTATAAGTGGTGGATGACCCATCCCTGGGACAGTTCAAATCAGGTTGGATGAGGCTCTGAGCAACCTGGTCTAGTGGAAGGCGTCCCTGCCCATTGCAGGTTGAACTAGATGATTTTTATGGGCCCTTCCAACCCAAGCCATTCTGTAACTTTATGATTCTGATATTTAAATTATATTCATGGAATAAAGCATATTCACTATTTTAGCAAAGAACTGTAGAAAGGAACATATTCCAGCCTCAATAACTCTTTGATTCTGAAATTCTGTTATTTGGCAAATTTGCTTGCAAAACTGCTTGTCCAATTCAGTACCTCTTGTTCTGTTTATTTGTTTGTTTGCTTGCTCGTCGAAAACATTTAGAAGACAAATTTTGTTCTGTACAAACATTTTAAAAAGAGCTTTAATTAATAGAAGTATGCAGACTGATGTGCAAATGAGTGTTCTTGTGTATGATTGCACATTCTTGAGTGCAATTATGGGTATTCACTTCAAAAATGCTACCATAGCCCTCCATAATGTAAATTCATGTCCACTGGTACAACTCCTATTTCAAACTTTTGAGCAGATCTAATCAGCCCAAATTTCAAAAAAAAAAAAATTTCTTCCTACATATGAAGCCCATTATCATTACCAGAATCCAAACCCTAAACCTATAAATGTATGTTATACAACAAACTGCAGTCTAGTCATGTTTTCCACCAGTTTGTCTTCACTTTAAATGGTTGCTTTTGCTGTATTCTAAACACTGGCTCTTGGCTACCATCTTTCTATATTAATATTAATGAATGACCCTTAATAAATTACAACAAATTACAATAAATCTCACAAGTCCAAAAGAAACTGAACACCAATAAAAGTTTTCCAGAGCAGTATTAAGCCATACAGTTAGTGATTAAATCCCAATTTCAATTAGAATGAAATGAAAGAAGCAGAAATGGAATCCAGTCTACCTAATACAGACAGGTAATTAATAATTGTATTTTGTGCCTTCTTTAAACCAGTCTGCCTTAAAGTTGTGTGTCTCATGTGCACAATAAATGAAGGTTGCTCCTAAATGGTCATGGCCAGTGTGTTCTGTGGGGGTGAAAACTTTGTGTCTGCTCCCCAGTAGTTATGTTAGGGTTGCTTTGGGGTTTTTTTTCCACATAAGTACTTGGAATGGGGATGAAATGCAGATATAAGGAAAATTTTAACCCTAAACTCAGGAAAAGTTACGGAAACTTTTTGACAGCTTAAGGTATGATTAAATTCACTTCTTCCTTAAAACAAAATATATTATTTCTAAGTCTGAGTTTGTCTCTATTAGCTTCTTTCATAGTCAGTAGAAAGAAGTAGTTCTTAGCTTCCTTCATAGTCAGTAGAAAGAAGTAGTTCCTTTTACAGAGCAATTAATCTAATTCTGAGACAAGAAACTGTAATAGGTCAGATGGGTCACCTTTAAGGATTCATGGGACTGCTCTGTTGTACAGTTCTATGGCTGAAAAGAGAAACCGGAAAGTCATCTTAGATTGGATGGCTAGATGGCTAAAATTAGGTAAGATTAATCCTACCCTTAGGACCTATTTTTTAATATGCTTCCCACATCATTCCAAAGCACGATACAACAAACACAGCCTCAACATGGTGACTACAGTCTATATTATTTCCAATACTGATTTAAATGTTAGATGATTTTTGTGCTACTTATTAAGTGAGAGCAGATCATTAAAATTATTGAAGGAGAAAACAGTAAGAGTTGCAAACCACAAAGATTTATCCTCACGCCTCTCTAGAGTGCACCATATATTAGAACTGCCTTAGCAAGAGAGGCATAAAATTGCTGAGTTGCAGCTCTGACCTGTGCTGGTAAGAACAATGTACAACACTCATGCTGTTTAATTCACTTCAGTTAGAAAGTTGCTCTTCTTGGTCTGAGAACTTTAATAAAGAGTCTATAGGATGGAAGTATGGAAATAATTTTAAAATAAAAGGGAGCAGTTAATAAATTTAGAATGGATAGATAAGAGACTACTGGTGAATCTGTGACTTTGTTTTTAATGACTTGCTGCAAAACTTAAATAACAGTTTAATACATACCATTCAAATAAGATGCCTGGTGAATAAGATGACAAGAGACTTTGCTAACCCTTGTATTTAATTTTTATTTCTCATCCTGATTAGAACAAATTCTTTAATATTCAAGGCATCTCAATGAGCAAAGAGTATGGTGTAATATTGATGGTTTGAGAACACTGCTAAAAAGACTTCTACAAGCAGGCATAATTCCCTTTTAAAATGCAAGACTCTGACCATAAGGGGTATTACTAGAGGTCACCATGTTGCACAAAATATACCAAAATATGTCCATGTACATGCTGCACGAACATAAAGCTTATTGAATATTTTCCTTGGGTGGATGTAGATTTAAAACGTATGATAATACCATTTTCTAGAAAACAAAACAAATGTTTTACTGAGCTTTTTCAGACATTTGGAAAGTCATTCAGTTTATTGAAGGCTGGTACCAAATTTACTATGAAAGGTCCTTGGTCTATCTTAATTTTTCTTAATCAAACTCTGAAAAGTGTCACTGCTTCCTGAAAAATTAGGAACTTCAAATACAATGGTTATTCTCTCTCTTACAGAATATAATGTATTCCCTATTTAGGTCTCCTGACTCTTAGTATCTCTGTATATGTCAGGGCCATACAGGAGCTATAGGCTTTATTGCCTCTGACCAGCCTCACCAAGGACACCCCCACACCCTACCCACAGACTCAGGAGCTCCAGTTCAGCTTAGCCCAGGGCTATTAGCCCTGGCATCAGCAGTGTCACAGGAGTGTTGGTGTCCAGCTCTGCCACAGCCTTGCCCTGTCTCATCATGGAACCCCTTGACCTGAACTTCAACCCCTGGGCTGAGTTCCTGGCCTGATCTCAGCCACCACTGCCACTATGGACCTGCCTAGTCACTACAAGGCCTGATCCCAACTCTGACTTAGGGATTGGCTTTCTGACTTGACCTCAGACCTGCCTCTTCAGTAAGACCTACCCCTATGATCCAGACACTACTTTGGCTCTGACTGCCCTCTCTGAGTCTACCCTGCTCACCTCACTGGGTCCTGTGGGACAGCATCTGCTGGCCTTAGGATTTTCCCCCGGACGCCTGGCTAAGCTTCTCTGACAGTGTATCAGCAGTACTTACGATCAGTATTGATCATGTTAGGATGAAGGAATTTTGTGCTGGCTTTCAAGAAACATTAACAAACCAAGGATTGCCTTACACCCTTGTAGGAACACCACCTGGAAATTCAGAGTAACGTATCCCCAAGAGTCGCAGGGGAGCATTCAACAGAAAGCATGGAAAAAAAATGAAATAAAAGGCCTTACATAGTCCAGTTATACTATTTTTTTTTAACTGACAAATGGATAAATAAATGACAATTTCCAGATGGTCAAATCCTCTTTGGAAATGTTCTTATGCCAGTGATAAAAAAAAACCACATCAATAACAAGTCGTTTATAGTCTAGAAGGAAATCCATAAATATCACTAAACAAATACAAGATGCAGACAGCAATGTTAAAATGGACTTATTGACTTTATTCAAAATTCAGAGAAAAATCAGACTGGAAATATGACCTTGTATTTTTCTAAATGTTTTCTACATTAGTCATATGAGCAATACATGATATGAAAATTTTCACCTAGTAGGTTTCCAAAAAGCCACAGAAAAAAGAAATAAATTTAAAATCTACATATTGAATTAACATCTGCCTTATCTGAGATCTACTGTATTCATCCTCTTCATGGCTCAACAAATCTTAAAGATAGTTTCTGCTTTCTGTTCCCCTGGCAAAAGCACATCTATGTCTACAATCCAACCATTAAGTAGTCATAGTGTATATAAAAAGTAGTTTCCACCTACCAGGAATAAAATAAAATTTAAAATTGTGGCACAATACTATGTGCTAGACTCATAAATTTTTGGGGTTTGTGTTGTTTTTTATTTACTTTGACAAGCTCATCTAGGGAAATATAAACTTCCTGCACTTTCTACCTTTAGAAAATACAGAGAGAATTGATTCGGGTCATAAAAGTCAGTGCATTAAGAACATTAACCAAGAAAAGGACTCTTGGAGATTTATAAATTAATGTGTGCCCTACTGACCATTAAAAACCATGAACCTTGCTTTTATCCTGTTTATAAGGTTTCTGTGAGGTTGAACAGAACAAAGTTGACATATCTGTAATCTCCACTGTGTGTCTACTAATCCCTCACCCTGCTTCTGTCCGAGCATTAACCTGTGACATGACTTGAGATGAGCTTCTCATCAATGCCAAGTGTCTGGCAGGTACAGGACATCTATTTTTTGAAAGTGAATAAAGGTTTATAATGTTTAATACAAATCCTGCAACTTTTGTATTTATATTCCTTATATTAATGTGAGCAATCTTTTAACTCACAATGTTGAGCTCAAATACATTTTCTTCTGAGCTTCTAAATTCCTAAAAGATTAAACTAAAAGGGATTTGTCCATCACAGCAAATTGCATATTTAATATGAGAGACAAAGAGAATTTACTAGGATATACTGATTTTTATAAGCTTTTGGCTCTGTAAATCAGGTTTTCTGGTTTTGAGACTAATGTAATATAGGATAACTGATAAAATATTACCATGCCTTTGTTCCTATTAGTATATAAAGCAAAATGTAATTGCCATAAACCATAAAATACAATTGTAATTTCAAAACCCTAGTGATTTCTTTCACCATTCCTTTGATTTTATTGTTTTATTATTCAACAAAGTTTGGAGAAGAATGGAAGTTCTGGGTGAAATGCAGTAAACCAGTGTCCTTCAAATCTCAGAGAGTGTGAGGTTGAAAATGAGGGGATGGGGGACATGGGGAGACACAGCTGACAAAAGTAGACCCCGCAAATGTGTTCAAGTATTAAAGACCTGCATTCAGCGGGGAAAACTCCTCTCCAGATCATGACCCTCACTGGTAGGTGCAGTGAACCACCTAAAGAAAAGCAGTTACTTTAGATAAATTAATGCAGCATAAAACTCGGCAGGGGGATATTGAAGGCAATGAAGGAATAGACGTTGGTGAGCTGTAAATGAGGATGTAAAACAGGATTGCATAGGAAAGTTTGATCTATTACCTTCATGACCTGTGCTAGGAAACAAGTCTGAAAGATGCCAGTAATTGTATTTTTGTATGTGGAGTTTGACTTGTTTTATTATCAGAAGGTGAAATTAATCAGGAAGGGAAAAAAAATGTGAGTCCAGAGCAATGACAGCAAAATTGAGTTTTACTCTTCTCCCTGCCAATTTTATCATTGACTTTGTAATTAAAGCTTGAACAGTTTCCTGCTTTTTTTCTCTAGATTTCTTTAGAAGAGAGTTAAAAAAAGAGGTGGGCTTAGAATGCAAAGTTCATTCTCTCCTGCTACATGCACTAGAACTGTATATTCAGGCCAAAATGTTTTGTTTGAGTCATCTCAGGCTTCACCAACCTTCAGTAAATCCTAGGCCCAGTACAGAAACAAACTGCACCCAGACCTTGAAATCTGAATCTGTGACTTTTGTGTAGCATCTTCCTCTCCTCGCAGTGAGGAAAGTTATTTTAGGAATAATGCAGCCTGCACTCTCTTTGGGTCTATCTCAGCTTGGAACATGATCAGCAACTTGAAAAGGGGCCACTCTGCTGGTTGTGTTCCTCTGGAACACAGCAGCCCAAGGAAATAATACCAAAGACGGATTGTAGCATAACTCTTATGTTCATAACATGAACAATCTTCTTTTTCATCTTATGCACCTGGTCTGCTTAACCTGTTTGTTGGAGTACTTGGCCGAGTGTTTAACATATGTCTGAGAGAGTTCATCTAAGGTTTCTGGATGAAGACACTTCAGTCTGTAACTTCTTCATAATTGTGAAAGCACCACTGCCTTTTCCTAGCAATCCTGATCTTACCTTTTTCTAGAGCTTCTAATTCTTCTGCAATATAGATTTACAGATTTTGCCAACTAAATTCTAGATTTATTTATTCTTTTGGGGAATGTATCAACATAAGTAAAGGAACATAGAGACTTTGAAAGACTGTCTTAAAAATTTTTGCATCTTATTTTATACAGGACTAAAATAAGATTATGTGTATTAAATATACAACACCTATTCATGTCACAACACTTAAATTAATTTCTGCCTACTGTTGAACCACTATTTTGGATAACAGGAAGCCATCTGGTCTTGGAGTTCTTTTGATTATTTATATTTTCTTCTTTTTCTCTGACTTGTGTCATAGACTGCAATTTTTCTCCCCATTCCCCACCCTCCCTGCCATCTGTAACAACATTCCTTTCATTCTGTTTCTCTAAAAGGAATTTGTGAGTGATGTCTTTTATAATTTCCAAGACTCTTATGAAAGAAAGTCCTTTCTGGTTCATTCTTCCTGTGTGAACTTACTGGTTCACGTGATTTGGTCTCTTCATTTCCCCTTGACAAAGTTAGTAAGATGCCAGTGTATGTCTACATGAAACACCTGTGGAGGCTGCAGGTACCAGGGCTGAATAATTGTCCATTAGACATGTATTTCTCACATATAGTGAATATCTCCAAGCAGGAAAAAACCTCACTAAAATAATTAAACTAAGAAATGTTATATTTAATAATGTTGCGGCTTTTAACAAATCACATCCTATGAAGTTTAGATTTATTTTTAATTTTAGAGAATGGGTTATTTGACAAAGTAAAATGTCATCCACTATTTCTTACTAGGTACTGCTTTCAGAACTGGATTACCCATAAGTTGGATTTTCTTTTACCCTTAAATTGGAGATGTTCATAGTTGGCACTAAAATTTGAACATGTTTGTTCAACTAAAATTTGAACAAGAAAGCAAAGAAATGCATTAAAGAGTAGCTATAAGAGCACTCCAGAATATAGATGATAATTACTATAAATCAGAAGAAAAGAATAGAGGAAGAAAAGCTCACATAGGCCCAGAAACAACACTGTATTTTCTGGACTCATTTTAAATATCTTATATTCAATCTAGATGCAGTAAGATTTCCTGTCATGTTCTAAAACAGAAATGGTTCTGCCCCCCAAAAATAAATCAGTTCTTTAAAATGGAGATTCTGAATAGTGGAAGAAGGTTGTGATGTCTAGTAAACATCATATCTCTGTAGTGTATAAGTCAGTGGTACTCTTCAGTCAACAGAATTAAGGGAAAAAACCCAACACTACCATTCTGCACATTAAGCATTTTGGCTTAGGTCAGTACCAGCTGTCCTTGGAGAAGATGAAGCTTCTGCAGAAAGTGATGTTATGAGATGTAGTGCTGTTTCAAGGTCTTTGAAAAAAAAGGGTAAACTAGTGCTCCTTCTTCCTCCTTTCCTTTCAGAAAAAAAAATGCAGTGACCTTTAGCTTCCCTTCACCTTCATGTTTTAACATAAGAAAAACTGTAATTTCCTTAATAATAGTACTACTTCCAGAGCCCATTATAGATATTATGAAAGATAATCACTCTATAGTATTGGGACCTTACATTTATTTCTAAAGACCCCCTGGACAATTAGTCTCAGGACCATTATACATTCTGACATCTCTTGTGACAATGAAGGGAAATCTTCATTTTTTCTCACAGATCTGATACTCATTTCTGGTGTTAGTTTGTTAATTTTGTCTCATAAACCCCACAGTTATCCAACTGTCCAAATGCCTTTGAGTGGCTCATGAGTAGTCTCAAATATGAGAAAAGAGGAATGCATTACTGTTCTTGGATTGTCATGGCTACCTACAAGGACCTGCACTTCACAGACATTCAGGCCCATCATACTCAGCAAATCAGTTCAGAAACTCATATCTGAAACTGATGGCAAGTATCTTATTCAAAGTAGGTTTTCTTCTGTGTGGTAACTACCACAGTAAATTAAACCATATTATGCTGTGCCACACTGGTATACTAGATGCTACTTAAGTCCAGGTAGACAACAACCACAGCCTTTCCCTCATCCACTAAGTTGGTCACACTGCCGTAGAAGAAGATCAGATTAATCAAACAGAACCTGCTTTTCAAAAACCCTTGCTGGCTGGGCCTGATCCCTTGGTTGTTCTGCATGTGCTGCATGATGGCTTTTAGGTTGATCTGCTCCATAATGTTCCCTAGCACTGAGGTCAGGCTTACAGACCTGCAGTTCCCCGGGTCCTCTTTCTAGTCTTTCCTGTAGGTGGGTTTGCTAACTTCCAGTCTGTTGTGATCTGGCCGGCTACCCATGACAGCTGATAAATGACCACTTTTTCCATCTACTAAGTCTTCTTTTTGCCTTCATTTATATACATACAAACCCAAAATTATTTATGTCCATACATAAGTATTTTTAACTACTGATCTGTAAGTAACAAATCTGAGAGGAAGAAAAAGATCAGAAAATAAATGCAGCAGGAATTTTGTAGTTGAGTATAGAAGAAAAATCCAAATTAGTAACTCTTATTCCTTATAAATCTACACTGGAAGACAGACTAGCAGATCTAAGCTATAATAAAATACATTTGGCAGAGGCCAGATATCCAGCAGGCATGCATACTATTATAGACATGGCACAAACATGCCCAATTTTACTGTTGAAAGTGACATGTGTGAAAGGAGTAAGAGAAAGGCTTAGAGTTATTTACAGTGGAAGATGGAAATGAAGGACACAGATGTGTAGAAAGCCAGGACTCATTAACTCTACTGTGCATAGAGATTCTTTGCAGAACAAATCCTGCCCTTGAACCACTCCCATGAAATAAATAGGAATAATAGATGGTACTTATCATATTAAAAAAAACCACCAAAATTGTTTCCTACTGCTGAGTTGTCTTGTGATGAGAAAGACAGCTGTGTGTTGAAGTACCATAGACATAAAGTCAAAGAGAATTGTGATAGCTGCCTTCACTTGAAATACAATACTTTCATTATAAGAGGACTTTTTTTCAGGATACAGGGACCTCAGAAGAAAGAATATAATCAGGCATAAGCAGAGAATCAGAAGGGAACAGATCAAACTACATAAAGTAAGCTGGAGTTGCTTATTTGGTTCCAGTTCTCTGATCTGCAAATTCAGCTGTTCTTGTAATAAAATATATAAGTTGAAATAAATATATTGTCTGGTTTTTACTGAAGAAAATTAACAAATTTATGGAATTTTTGTAAGTAATATTTGAAAAACAGTTGATTTCTTTTCCAGTAGGGTATATGATAAAGGAGGAGCTTGATCCAGAATGCAAATCAGGACAGGTGATAATGACCAATTAAGTAAAGAAATCATCAGTTACTATTATCTGTACTACTACCTGTATATCACTGGGATCAGATTAAGAATATTGAATCACTGTCATTTCTTATTCTACCTTCTATTAAATTAGAAATATCTTCTGTATTCAAGTGATTCTACTGTTAATGATATTAATGAAATTATTAATTTTTCTTAGTGCATAGAATTTTAAAGTGGCAAAGAGGATCAGAATTTGTCTGTCACTGAACATCACATCATCTGTCAGCCACATGTTGCCCAAGGAAATAGGCAAGCTGTTAGGCTGTTACTAATTTTAGTTTGTCTTTATTCAGCTTGGCTTGTTCTCTTGGGTCAATAATTAAAGTTTATGTGCTATGATTCAAAATAAAAAGTTCTTCTTTCTTCCTGAAAATATTTGCTATAATGAAAAGTGACCTCAATTTCTTATCAAAGTGTTTATCATAGACTGAAAGGTGTTGCATTTTTGCCTTTACACAAAGAGGGAGGAGCACAATATTTTGTAATTTTTGATTGATCTAACAGTTCCCATCATAATTACTGTTGTAAAACAGTAGTTCCTGATAAGCTTGTATTTATGTGCTCCCAAAAACTTTGGAAAAATTATCAGCTGCGGGGGTGAATTTTTACTAAGAACAAAATTGAGAAAAACACAATGTTGATATCCATGAAGAATAAATTACAGCTTCACAGTGTTTTCAAACTACTATTCAAAAAGCCATTCTGAGACACAGTAGCAAATTGACCAATATACAATTGAAGGCAGACTTGACTTTGAACGCACAGAGTATTAAAAAAATATTTTCAACTCTTTTCTTGGTTGTACTATTTTTCTGGTAACCAACCAGCATGATTTGGGAAGTTTTTATGAATTTTAATGAGAAGCTATAGGTACATTTTTTTCTCCTTTTAAGCCCTGATTACAAATCATAGGATAATTTAAGTCTGAAGAAACCTCAGGATGTCATCTGATCCAGCCTCAGTAAGACTTGTCACCTAAACTGTTCACATAGAATGGAGGATCAGGTCTAGTATTCTACACAGAATGCCATGTAATAACATTACTAACAAAAAACCCACAACTCCCAGTATAATAAAAAACTTCGCATAATGATCAAAACCCGAACATTCTCAGTCAGAAACATGGTGGTACATATTTGCTGCCAGCTGGCATTTATGTGACTCTTTTCCAGTATACAGATTTGCACAGACTTTTTCACATGAAGCTAAAACATAGTTTAACTTTTCTATCCCAACTATCTATCTGGAGTAAAAGGCTAAAAGTAAACACATTACCATTACGTTTATTAATCTGACCTCTTGGAGAGCCCAGGTCCTTGCTCACCAAGTTTATTAAAAAGGGCCTTAAGGTACTGCTATTTCCTGAGGTGAGTACAAAGGAGAACTTGAAAAAAATTCTCAGGAGGTTCAAAAACAAACTTTACTGGCAAACATTAGAACATCAAGAATTTGGCAAAATTTAAAAGAGATATTCAATCAGAATAAAGAATTTCGCAGAGCTTCAACTTAGCAAACTCTACCCATCAGACCTTAAATTACCCATATTTCAAGAAGAGGAAATTAGGAGTAGAAATTAAGTGAAAGAGAGAAAAAGAAAGAGAGAAAAGTAAGATATAGCTACTTTAGATCCTAGTGTATTCTCAGCTGTCATACAAGCCAAGGACAAGAGGGACATGACCACATGCATCTCAGGGCAATGGGTTTTACCTTCACTGACCTCCTGTGGCCACATCTGCCACTCCTATTACCCGCATTTGGGGTTTCTAGTCATCCAGCCTCTCTGGGGCTAGACTGGGGCTCAATGGGTGGGGTGTGGAGCATTACTTACACTGTCCTGGGTGTGCCGGTGACTGAATCATTCTGGGCTGGACTAGAGGCTCCAGAAGGGTGGGGTGTGGAGCAGTGCATGTCCCACTTTCTGCAGAATTTGCCTTGGTCCCCCTTACTCCTATGTCAGCGTAGAAACACATAATCATGGTACGATTATATGCAGGTGCTTTTACTGAAGAGCTCTGGGAATCGGGGTACAGACCCAAATCTGATTCCAACATGGACTTGGGTTGGATACATTTTTATACTCTTCCCTTACATAACCGCTATAGAATCATAGGTTAATCATTAACTACACATTGTACTATTGTAATTGATCAAGCATGATATTCAAGTTCTATTGTAATCATTCAGGCATATACTTCAAGCCCCTCTCCCACAATATCCTCATGATTCTTATTGATTATAAAATATGTAATTTCTGAATGGTCATTGTAAACCTATAACACAGTGTAACTGTACTATCTGTACACAGGTGTGGAGTCACAAGATTTAACAGAAACAATGCTTATTCAAAGCCTATCTAAGCTACTACAATTTTAAAATATTTTAACCCTATGCTATCACCTACACTTCAGTTTTTTTGAGCTAGTAATCATTCTCTCCAGTCTCACACCTCTCTACTTTATACTCTGATTCTTACTCATCTTCTTGTACATGGCAACTGGAGAAGGAAGAGGAGTTAGGATTGTTACTTCTTTACTAATCTGTAAAATCATTAAGATACAGGAGTCACTGATGGGATGGTAAAGGTCAGCATTTTCTACTCTGTCAACAACGGATAGCTTTTGTTTCAGCCAGTATCTCTTTCTGGAACAAGATAATTTTCCTAATGTCTCTGAAGACCCTAATACAGAAAACCGAGAAAGAATAACCATGCAAAAGTTGGAAGGGACCAATCAGGATCATGGAGCCCAACTCCTGGCCCTGCAAAGGACCATCCCCGAGAGTCACACCAGGTGCCTGAGAGCATTGTCCAAATGCTTCTTGAACTCTGTCAGGCTGGTGCTGTGACCACTTTCCCAGGGAGTCTGTTCCAGGGCCCAAACCCCCTCTGGGTGAAGAACCTTTTCTTGATATCTGATCTAAATCTCCTCTGACTCAGCTTCAGGCCATTCCCTTGGGTCCTGTCAGTCATCACCACAGGAGAGAGATCAGTGTCTGCGCCTCCTCTTCCCCTCATAAGGAAGTTGTAACTGCAATGAGGTCTCCCCTCAGTCTCCTCCAAGCTGACCAATCAAGGGACCTCAGCCACTCTTCATACAGCTTCCCCTCAAGGCCTTTCACCATCCTCACCAATATCATCACTAATAATATTACTCTATTTTAGACCGAAAGAGCATTTAACCTTCCTAAAGCTGATGGCTGGGTTTGGGAGTTTTTTTAATACTGTGGAATTAAAATGCTATATATATGGCTAAGACTGCTTTAGAGTTTAAATACTAAGAAAATAAGAATATGGGACACAATCATCAAACTATATGCATTTCAAGAAAACCACATGACTAAATGGTATGTGGGCACTTAGTTATAACCAGTTGGTAAGATAGGGAGGAATTAATCTAGCTAGTTTTTTTCCATTTTTTAAAATCATATTTGTTCACTTGTGTATATTTGGCTTCAACTCACGATTTAGGAAAACTTTTTTTTTACACTGTCCTATATGGTATGCTTGAACTTCAGTTTAAATGGGGATTTACTTATGTATATCCCTTCATACCTTCTTAGTCTTCTATTAGACTCAGTAACATCATTTCCTAAATTAATACTACCATGTGAGGGTTTGGGGTTTTTTTTCTGACAGTTATTTTTTATGTAACTGACCAGATGCACAGATAATATTTAATGAAATATATTGAAGTTTAAAAAAATACTTTGCATTCTTTTTTAAGAGATATGACTTGAATTTACTTAACTTACATGAAATTTGAAATAGTGGAACCACTAGAAACTAAAGCTAATCTCTTGGCAGAAGTAGCATTTTTAATAGGCCACTAGAAAACAGAAGGAATAAAATTGTATGGATAAATGACAAAAAGTGAACACAGATTAATATTATATTCTGCTGAATTTGAAAAAATAAATTATGTAGAAATTAGTTTTGGGGTTTCAGCAGATTTGGGAATAAGGAAAATATTTAGCATGACTAAGAAAGATCCACAAGCTTGCACCCCTTAAATACATAAAAGATATTTTAAGAGCTAAAACAAAAACAAAAAACCCACCAATATTCTCTCTGGGATGTTCAGTCATCTTTCTGGTTCCTATCTCACAAATTCTAACCACGCTTATCCAGAAACTCTGAGTACAGCAGCTCCGTAAAATGAAATTTACAGAGATGTAGCAAAAAGATGAAAATTCTCTTCTATGGCAACTTATTTTCACACAGAGAATGTTCTTCACATTTTTACCAAATGTCCCGTCACTTTCTACCAAAATCTTCTTTGCACAATGGTATACGAAATAAGTACAAGCTTTACTCTAGAGAATCATAATCTAAAGTTTAAGAAATGATGTGCGTGCTTCCCATGTACAAGGACTAAATAGGTGATTTGTCTTTGATGAATTTTTATGTAATTCTACAGAGTGAGAAAAAGAGAAATACTAAAGGATGTGTTTATTTTCTTTCTCTCCATAACCAGATTTATTTTTCTTTGCTTTTTTTAACATGTCTTTTTGAAAGATCTCCACTGTGGATTAACAAGACAATCACACTCGTGTGATCTTTGATGAGTCTGGCTTTTTTTTTCCCCTTCTGCAGTCACAAAATCACAGTAAATAAGAAAATCTGAAGCTAACGATTTTGAATCAATTCTAGGGGGAAGAGTGGCATGCATAAAGGAAGGAGCACACCTCCAAAAATATCTTTACAGAGGTTTGTTGTCCTTAAGTTGATAGCCTGTGAAATAAAGCATTTTATTAACTGTCTTGTAAGTATGGCTCTTGGTTTTGCTAGGAAGAGTATTGCAACTCATTTTACAAAGCCATAAATTAGTGATTATAGTTGTAAACATCTCCAAACTGGTGTTCTGAACAATTTTCTCACTATTTAAAATTTTACTTGGCCAAGGAATATCTTGTAGTGAAGGCTTGCCTATTTACAAACATGTTTTCTCTATGGATTGTTGTAAAAATAAAAGAAAAGTGAACAACCTAATATTTTTTATAATTATAGTTAGGTTCATGCAGAGTTGTCCCTAAGAGATTCAGCTGAATGAAACGCCAAGAATTTGAAAGAATCTTAGAACATGCATAAAGGTGCAGGAACTTTTGCTATGTCTTCTTGAGCTGATGTACTTGAATTCTGAGCAAAGCTGAAGATTAATTTTTTCTGATTCATGATTACAGCTAGAATCCATAGATTAAATCATGAATGGAGCATATCCCTAAGGCAGAAGGAACTAACTGTGATAATAGAATGGCCCAGATTAGATTTCACATAACTTAAGTACTAATTGAAAACAAATAAGTTAGGAGACTAACTGAATTTTATAATTCATGCAGACATCTTTCAGAGTCCAAAAATTCATTAGCTTATCTTCTTAAACATGCTGAAGATCCTTGATACTGTTGTAAAAAAGTATAGTGTTATTTCAGGTATTACTGAAGTTCCCTGAAAGACAACAAAAATCTTTAAGCCTGAAGTCAATGATTACACCTCTGTGTGACATTGGAGTTGTACACAACTAAGGAGAAGACTGTTTTCTGAGGGACAAATTTTATTTTCAGTAATTGGCAAACAAGAAGGAAGGGAAATAATGTCTGTTATTAACCTCTACTTGTTGTTATTGCATAGTGTCTCCTCACTTTTTCTTTAGCAAGCACCAGTCACTTAAATGAGTAAAAATAAAACTCCAAGAATACAAGTAAAATGTGTCTCCAAGATATGCCTCTGAATATTGGAAAGTATTTAAGATGTGAAACCTACTAATTCTGTTGCCTTATGCAGTAATGGAAATGCTTAAGGGAACAACAAATGCAGTACACAAACTATAGATAAAGTAACGTACAAAAAGAAACCAAATGCTGATCATAGATGGAAGAATATGGCTGTTCAAGATAAGTCAAAGTTAAAAAGTAAATTATGTAAGTTACTTACTAAAAACTTTACTTGTAAAGCTTAGTAGTTCTGAAAACAGTCTAGGTAAGTGTCCATTTTCAGTGTATACTTGTCCCAAAAGATTTTACTTCAGCTATTCTTTGCGTGTGTCCTAGGGATACACTACCACCTTGTTTATTGTAAGAGATGTGTCATTTATCTAATATATTTACTGCTCTGGAAAGATGTTGTCTCTTTCCAGGCTATGTTTCTGTATTAATCAGCTGCTTTCAAAAGGGATGGTTTTTTTGTTTCCATACAGACTTCTACAAACTACTACTTCAAAGGGAATAAGAAGCAAAAGAGACATCTAAGATCAAATTTAATAGTGTAAATCAAAAGAGAGAAAAGATAGGAAGAAGGCCTCAAGATTGTCCCAAAGGGTTCTTCAGAACTGCTGCCAAGTCAGCTCTTGGAAAAAATTATTTTCATAAAACAAAGTCCAAATAATTTACTTAAAATCACAGAACATAACACTAAAAAAACAGAGGAACTGATGTAGTTGGTGGGCAAAAATAAAATGTAAACTACATCTAGCCAAAAAGAGTTTGTTATTTTCATGTTTTATTATTTTTTCAGAAGACTTAGCTTCTCAATAACTTAATTTTCTACATGTTTAAGCAATAAAGAAACCTAGGATAAATGATGTGATTTAGCTGGGTATTTCTTCTTGAAAAAAAGAGTTCTGCACATAATGTGCAATCTTGATGCAGTATAAGTAGGAGTGTAATTGGGTTTTGTTTATCCAATATGTATGCCAATATGTGGACAGCACAACAGTCTATTGTGTTTGCTGGCAGGTAAATTTCTCATTTAGTGAGAAGATAGCTCTTCTAAAAAAGCAAACACAGAACTTAATTGATAGTGAATGTTTAATTCATTTTCATAAAAATCAATAGTGTTTCTCAAGGGGATAAAGGTGAATTAATTCATTTATCTAGATCTTTAAAGCTGATGCATAGTAAACATGAGGCGTTTAACAAAGGTTAAAGAGTGCTTGTTGATAGGTCTTCAAAATAGCAACACTATTTTGATTTGTTTGATTTCTTAATACCAGGAGGATTATTTATATTAAATTATCACTGTATCATTCCACAGTAGAACGGGTGCTTCTTCATAGTCCTATTACTAGTAAATTCATAACACATGCAGCAAAATCAAGACAGGAAAAAACCACATTTTTTTGATGAACATAAGTGAATTCCATTGTTTTGACATGACAAACATTTTAAAATACATATATACAGGATGCTAAGCGCCAGTAAAAATCTTAGCAACATAAAGATAAAAACCCACTCTTATAAGCTTGTTAGAATTCCTATGCCTTGAGCCTTTTAGCGTTTCAGTAATAATAAAAGACTGAAGGATAGGAAAAAGGGTAGATGTCTGACAATTGCAGGGCTTTCATAGTAGTCCATTATTATTGATTTGATTTGCTATTCCCTTCTTTGATAATTCCATCACATGGGGGTTTGGGTGGGTTGTTTCGGTTTGTTTTTATTCCACAATCTTTACTGTCTGCTACAAATCTCAAAATTTAAAGAGTCAAAATCAGCCAAACATATAAAGAAAAAAACAATGGAAATAAATAAGCCTCTTTTTGTGTATTTGAACGTTGTTTAAAAACATGTATTAAATTTAAATGTATTAAGACCTATATTTTACAAATTTGTTTGCACAAGCATAAATCTGTCCAGGACATTTCTGGAGTTCCCTGTTGACAAAACTGGTACTGAAGAATAGCAAAATTGTCACCAGGAGAGGAGATAACCTTGTTGAGAGTGAAAAGTTGAAGATATAATAATAAAAGATAAAATTTATCTTCATATTAATAATAAAATAAAATTAATACCTCAGCCACTGGCATTTCTTTAATTATAAAACATTGTTTGACCTGCCTCCCTTTACGATAAGAATTTAACAACTTATTAACAATGGTCATGCAAATCCTAGTTAGCAGCACTAAGTGCACATTGCATTTGTAAATTCAGTCTGCTTCTTCCAAAACTGACAAAAGACAAACAGAATTATTGGTTCAGATTGGTTCAGATAGGTTCAGCTGCACATGTAAAACACATGTTTCATGCTGCACATGAAAACACTTCCAAATTCAACTGCCCCATACATAAGGACTTAGCCAGTCAGTTGCATTGGGATTTATTTGATGATGGATGTTTGCAACTACAAAAGTTGCTTTAGAGGCTATTGACTATAACAAGGCTTGTGTCGTTTTTATCACGAATTGCCAGAAATCTTAGAGTGTGAGAAGACTATATTTCAGCAGCTGAAAATCCACTGAGAAGTGGCATAGCTACCAGACCTTAATGGAACTCAGTAATCAAGAACAAAACTTTGTACCTCAGTCCTGTCTTTCTGTCCAACACTGTGAACTAGGGAAAGCTTGGAGTACTTTACATTCAGCTTGGTAAATTGGGTATGATGCCATTTAGTCAGGTTTATGATGATTGATCCAAACATAATGGCCACTCAATTAGATAACCAGGAATACATTGTGAGTTGTATATGAAGGTCTAGTCAAGGTCTGACTTTTAGCATGCAGCTACTATAACAATGTGAGGTAAGCAAAATTCTGAATCAATAGCATATTAACTATATGCTACATCTAATTACAAATAAAGGAAGCTATAGGCAAATCCTACTATATAGTAAATGTGATAGAGTTTATTCATCTATGCTCACGGATCAGGTGATACCTTAAAGAGGGTAAAAAACTGTATCTGGATGCTGTTAAAGAATAGTTAGTTATCTATTGCTTATCTTTTGCTGTTAACTACACAGACAACCTCAAGATATCTTGTTTATATGCCCATACTTTTATTCACAACATGTAGCCTTGGCTGGTGTTTTCTTTATCACTGCAGTAAAATGGTCTGCATGTGGTTTTACTTAGAATTTTTTTTCCCCTAAGGAATGCTATTGTTCCAGCTGTTCCAGGGGAAGAAAAAGAAGTGAAAACATTTAATTAGCTTCCACCCCAAATAATAAACAAAAAAGCATGTCATAGTTAACAGATACAGCCATAGATTACCAAAAAAATGCCTTCCTTATTTGTTTTAATTTTTAAGTAAATGAGAAATCAACTCACCTTCATTTGGGGTGAGTGTCGATTCATTCTGCTGAATCTTTCTGATGAAGTTGATGTTTGGGTGAAACATCCTTTCTCAGAGATTTCTGCGGGAAGCTCATTATCAGCCACCGCATAATAAATAATTTCAGTATGTATAAATATGTTAAAGTCAGGTGCAGTATAATAGCAAAATGTTACATCACTTAAAAACTGTTACATCTCTTAAAAAGCAGCACTTACATATACAAGAAATCGCGAGTGGGTTCATGACATACACAGATCTACACTGCATCACTCAGTCCCATACAGAGATATTCAAGCTAGCCCAGCACAAGACAGATCTGGAACTAGAAGCAGCACTGTTGTGCCAACATTGTGCTGTGCCAGAGCCAAATAATCCTGTTAGGAGGCTGTGCCGATGCCAAGACCCAAGTGTATATCTCTATCTGATACTGCAGAGTTCATTATATACATACTAGGTTGTTTGGATATTCATTACATGGAACTGCATTATATGCAGGAATACACAGATATCCTTATTTACTATGCAAAACACAACGGACCTTGATATGCAGCATTTAGTGTTTATTCCCCTACTGTTACAAAAACGACTTACATTTCAAAAACTCATTATATGGCAAAAGGATTTCACAATGTCTAAGATTAAGATTGTTCCAACTCTACTTCAAAGAAAGGCTGACACTATTGCAGGCTAGAGTGTTGTTTTTTGCACTTCAAAAGTGCAACAGAGGTTCATGTAAACATATGAGGAAAAAGCCAAACCAGCTCCTGGCAGTCTATCCATGACAACACAGATGCCAGAGTAAGTGTGCTATGAAATACTGGGTAAGTATCTGGAGGATAATGTCTGATGCATTGTAGTCTGAAGGTGCAGAAGTTACATTTGTTCAAGGAAATTCAGACGGTAAGGGAGCTATTCTTGTATACTGCTATTAGTTTCTAAGCTGACTGCTTTCAAGAGACCTCTTATTTGCCTACACAAGCTGTAGTTGCACATTTAAACACCAATGTGTTAGTACAGACTTGTGAACTATGTGCATGCCTTAATTATAAAATTAGCCCTGTCCTTGTTAATAAAGAAACATTTGTTTCTCTACATCAGAGAACAACCAAAAAACCCACTTAATGGAGATCTTGCCAGCTCTGAATACATCTTCTACTTTGAATGTTCTCTTTTCCATAGGGTGTTGATTCTGTATGTTCATTCTGTATGTTCATTCTGTATGTTGATCAAGCTGTTAAACTCTGACTGTACTACAGTTGTCTCCACATATCTATATTAGAATATATCCTACATGTATACTTTAAAAAGATCATGTTAGGCAGGAAAGCAAGTACCATTAAGGTAAAATATCATCAAATACAATGTAGAGTATGCATACCTCAGGTTTGAATTTTGCCCATTGCTTGCTCATATAGAAAATACACCAGAAACATCCATGTTTAATGGAAGGAAATAAGATATAGTAAGGTATTTCTTCGGACTTCATCCACACCCTAGAAGGAATACAGTTCATACCTGTACCACTGCAATAGTAACTATAGAGATGTGACATCAGTTAAAGAAAACTAATGCATTAACAAGGTATATGCTATCTGAGTGTCAAAAAAGATCCAGACCACTTGCATGGTGGAGCCATCTACAGCTTTGTTTAATATTTTTCCAGCTATTTCATTATAGTCTGCAATATGTAGAAGTTCAAAAAGCAAATTTTGCCCAATTCTATAGACTGACTAAATACCATTACTTGCTCAAATTGCAATAGGATAGAACACTTTTTATGTATGCACCAAGTTTTATGACCTTGGGACCGAGCATCTTGTTAAACAACTTTGCCTACTCACAGTATGAAATGTGATCTCTTTTTACAGTAATAAGGGTAGTGGTCTTTTAAATTAGGTACATTACAAAGATTGATACCTGATTGAGTCACCTTAAAAAGTGAGTAAATTCTGATTGAAGACAATGTTTAGATTAAAAATCTTGGTAAAACATTTATTATAAATTTTTAATTTGTTTGTTCTCTGGCTATCATTTCTTGTCTCGTCTCAGAAAAGTAACAGGAAAAATAGATTTCACTGCACTTTAGTCTTTTCTTAATAAAATATTTCCTCTTGTCAGACTTTTACTTCACTTTTAAGATTTGTCTAGGGTAAGGAATATAAATAAAAGAACTGGTACATTATCAAATGTGGCTAATTCAAGAAAAAGTCTTTTTTTTCATGTAGTATAAGAAATATATAGACTAGTGAACCAGAAAATAAGTTTGGAAAACTTTTTTTATGCAATGACCCTCCATTTCCAAGTGTCTGTTCTATCTCAGTTTGCTTCCCTGTAGTTTTTAAATCAATATTGATCTTGGAGCTTTGTAGAAACCCATGCTGATAACTCTGCAATTGCTGTCTTTTCTCTCTAATTTCTTCAAGCAAGTGGAATTTTAACATTTTCAAACTGTATGTGAGTAGCCCCATCACAACAAGTAGGTCTTTAGAACATATTGACATTTCTGGAGAAGCACCTTAGATCCTAATCCTAATGTCTCCAACTAATCAGTGATGTAGTAGCAATTACATAGGTCAGTGCCTATCTTACTTATCTTAGTAGAGAAAATGTGGCAGTCTAGGGCAAAGGAAAGAAGCCAGTTATAAAAAAAGAAAGAAAGCCAGTTATAAAAGCATATATAAATCAAATATACTTCAGTATGGAGTGATACACCAAGCAGTAACTTATTTGTTTGCAGCACATATCTTTCTGGGTTTATTTGTAGTCAGTAACCACTCAAAAGATTCTAATAATCTGGGGTGAGGGAAGGGTAGACATTACAGACTACCTTGCTCAAAAATGTGATTTTCTTGGTGGGGAAGTGGACAGAGTGGGAAGTGGGGGTGGGAGTAGGAGGGGGGGGAATTGAATTTTTAGTAAGAGCTTAAGAGGAAATAACTTCCCTATTCCAAAGTATTATGGAGATATGAACATTTAGGCTTCCCATTAAAACTATAAGAACCTTAACAATCATAAGTGGTTATTCTCTCTTTAGAAATGACAGAATTAGTCAAGCTAATGTTTTGAAAATATTTTGCTTTTTCCTCTTTTTTTTAAGCTTGTTAATTATAATCAATATGTTAAAAGATGGCTTCCTTAAGATAAACAATTTTCTTTTCCCCTTAGCAAGATGTTAAAATGTGCAGCTTCAATAATTTTAAAACTTTCTTTTAAAAAGCTTTTGAAATGTAAAATTCATTTAAACAGTCTTTTCTTCATAAATTGTTACAATTTCAATAAGTAAATATATATAGGAAGAGGGAGGATGGGACACTTTTTTCAAAAACATGATAAATGTTGCAATCTGGTTTCTAAAAGCACTGCTAGTCTGAATCTCTGCAGTATGTGAAGGGGCAATTTCAGAGGTGAAAAATGACATTCTGATTAAGTCATGAATTTGTGACTCAGAAAACTAGTAAACATGGAAGTTTAGCTACAAGTTTCCACTGTGATATTTGGTAATTTAGTTACTCTCTATTTCAGTCAGGTCTTCTCTTTGAAACAGGCGTACCTTGCAGAGCTATTGTAAGGATAAAGGTATTAACACCAAGCTGCTGTGGTGATGAAGGTTCTGTAAGTACCCACATAAAAATAGTGAATGTACTTGGACTGCACTTCATTCAACAATTAATGAAAAGGTGTATTTCCTTGAATATGACCATGGTGGAACTATTCAATGCAGTGTCTCATTATTATAATATATTATTTATTAAAGTATCACTTTTATCTTTAAAATGAAATAGTTTCTGCAAATTTGTTCTTTGTGTCCTTAGCTCTCCTGTCAAGGACTATTCAGAGGAGTATTTTAAACATCCTGATACTTACATTTCTTAAGAATTTAGAAAAAATATAGAGGTCCTGTAAAATCTTTCAAAGTACTGCAATTATATGCACAATCAATATCATCGTGTGATTCAGATGGATATATAGATCAGCACTATTCCACCTCCCTTAGAATTCAAGGTTCTCAAAAGATCAGTTTGATATTTACCTTTCTGTATAGATAAAAAATACATACATAAGACATATAAATACAAGTTAAAAATATAACTAGACATATAAAACATTATATAGGTGATTTGAAAATAAAAAATACATTCTAAGTATATTACTCTAAATATTCTCAATTCTAAACCATTCTGCATTTAACTGAGTGAAGATAGGAGTAATATTAAACAGGTCTTGTCCCATCACAGAATAGGTGATTTTATTTTGAAACCTCTTCTGCTACTTCCAGATGGGATATTGAGACACAGAACCAAAAGTAGCTATCAATTAGATACAAATACAAAAGTAGACATCTAATATAAGGACAAAAAAAAAGTAGATTTTTGCACCAGCAGTTGAAAATTAATATCCTTACTGCAATAAAGTTTAAGAAGATGGCTTAGTGTCATTACTGCAGTTTCCTTATTAAGTAAACTAGATATCTGAAATACGCCATTGAAATCTAGGTCATAGATTTTGCAAAGAAATATGACATAAAATACAATTTCTTAGATCATATTTAGTAAAACAGAATGCAGAACCATATTCTTTCTGAATTTGTTTTCCTGAAGTACTCCTTACTTCCTAACAAGGCCATGAAGTGGAGAAATCAAAGAGCAAGAAAGTGAACCAGTAAGAAAGCAAACAAGCAAGAGAAAGCAAGAAAACATAAACACACGGAAGCAAAGAATTACTTGCTCGTGTCCACAGAAACTTATTTTTAAAGAAATATTACATTTTAAAACTTGAATTCCACAAAACTTTCAGACTTTCTCTTTGCTTTATTTTTTCACGTCAAGAATGGTCTGTCCATGGCTTATGTAAAAATAGTCACAATATTTACCAATTCTATTGTAGAACATTTAATTTATGAACAAAAATATCTGCTTTAAAATATTCTTTGGAGGTTTTCTACTTGAAAAAAAATGGAAAGTTAGATGAAGAAAATAAAAATAATTCAAATAAAACAGTATAAGAAAATATTATTGTTAAAGTCCTGGAAACAATCCTTTTTTAGCATTTAAGATATGTGGTTTATTTTAAAGAGTTTTTTCTTTGAAAATGATACCATTAGGCATTTAAGTCTAGTGTAGCTGAAAAGTACATTTTTTTTACATTCTAATGAACAACTTTTGTTCCTGTTAGCATTTGTAACTTTACTTTCTGCTTACATGACTGACTTGAATTCTTCATTTCCTGTGTTTTTTTTCTATTTTCAAAATATTTCATTAAGGTAGTTTGCAAATAATTGGTAATCTTCCTCTTCTGAAAACCACTATAAACTTCTTTTGTTTTTACTATTGCTTTATTCTAATCATGCTTGATTTGATTTATTTTCCCTGGAAAGAAATACTTTGCTGCCTTCAGAACAGGCATTAAGACAGACACGTGGTTAGCAGCATACCATAGAAATTATAAGGTAATTTTTTAACAAAAACAACTTGACTCACTAAGTCAGGAGCTTTTTTTCTGCTCCTTCCCACTCCTATGCTGTCGAATTCTAATTTGTCTCAGTTGCCATAAACACCATTTGGGAATTCAGTCAGTTTCTAGGGTGGAAACCAGACTGCTATGTCTCCTTTAGTTCATGCCCTGTTAGATGCCCTCTGAATAGGCACTTTTGTATGGCTGTTACTTCGATCTTTGAAAATGATGAGGCAGAGAAAGGATAGTAGAAGGGAATTAGTTTCTCTGTTATGTTTTAACATTTGTGGTGTACATCAGCATTGGAAGTTACAGATTATGCCAGCAAAAGTCATCATCGAGGACTGAGCATAGCCCACGTGTACAACACCAGTCAAAAGTATAAACTCCTATGTGTGCTAAAATAGTCATGCATTGTTTCTTACATTCAGATTTCCTTATTTGTTTTACTTACCTTTCACTGTCATCTTTTGTATGTAACATGTGCAGTGTGATCTGAAAGTTATGGCTTACTGCCACATTTAAATTTTGATCTACTTATACTCATTCTAATTCATTTTATCTTGTTGTATAATGAATAGGACTGTGTTTTCCCCACAATTTTCCAGTGATTAAAAGAGATGCTAGTAGTTTTCCATTTCTGCATGTAAGCATTTCTTAATTCTACAAAGCTGGGAGAACATTGAATTTTGTGATCCTTAAAGGTCCCTTCTGTCCCTAACCACTCTGTGATTCTGTGATTTGGTAATTCCTTCTCATAGAAACACACTGCTTTTTGGGTTACAGTATTTCCCCTAATCCTTGGGCTCACTGTATTTCCTAATTCACAAGGGAACACTCTGCAGAAAGTGCTACAGGGTTAATTTGTACATTATCAAGCATTCTTTTGCTTTAGAGAGGCTAGATGTGACCCAGAGACAACATGAATATCAGATAGATAGTAAAACTTGAGCCACGTAAACATTGACATTTATGGTTGTGTTTAATGTATTTCATGAGCCAGAAACACTAAACTCATCTCTGTATCTCAGCAGTTTTCTGTTTCCATAGATTCCAAAGTGAAACCTGCCATCAAATATTAAAAAAATAAATCTTTCTTGCAAATATAGCAAATTACCCTTATCTGGAATGATCAAAGATGGATATATTTGCATGCTTTCTCTGTTGAAATTATTTATTCAATAAAATCCACAAACTCATAATGAAGGGCTCTTGTACTTTAATTCTCTTCATTAAACATTGCATTTTATGGCCTAAAAATGTTTTCAGCTGAATTTGTATAAAACGACTGCACATATGTGGCTAGCCAAGTAGATCTAGTTTGAAAAAACAACAAAAGTCGCAACATTCCCTGTGGTGATCAGCAAATAGTTATTCAAGGCTTGTCTTCTGCTAGAAAAAGACATTCTTTAATGCAATTTAATATCATATTTCATCAAAGTTAAAAAAATTCCAAAATACACTGTTTTTAACTTTGCATTTTTCTCTCAACATACATAAACCTTGATTTTTCTCCCACTCCCTTTATTGTCTACTGCCTTGCCAAATGACTTTTGTTTTCTTGGATAGTTCCTCCAGGTTCTACCTTCCCTATTCTGTCCTCCAACCATTAACTTCAGACTCTTCTCAAACCAGTTCCCTTTCTCAAACAGGTATTCTAACTAACTGCTTCAGTCTTACACTTCATGCTTTTTTCTCTCATCTTCTGAGAGAAAACATGACATAGTAGTAGTCAACACTATTCTGCCAGTGACTCAGTTATTGCTCTCTGTGAGAATGTGCTCCAAGTTTGTGTCATTGAATTAAACAAGAAAGGTTCTTTCACATGGTAATGGGTTCAGTTCATAACCGGGCAGAAACACCAGGCCCTGCCAGGCCCAGCCTGGCCCCCCGGCCGAGCGGGCAGCCCAGTTACCTGTTCAAAAGCCGGAAGAAAGAGAAAGTTCCCGCGTTTCCACTCTGTTTAAATACGCAAATTTTGAGAAGCGTTATTGGCCTAAACGACTGTCCATCAATTCAGGTTCAAACCACCACACACATGTAACAATTCCAGGGGTATAACCAAATCGTTAATAGTTAGATTAGAAACATAGAATCATTAAGGTTGGAAAATACCTCCAAGATCATCAAGTCAAACTTTTGGCTGAATACCACCTTGTCATCTAGACTACAGCACAAAGAAAAGACTAAGCATTAAGCATAGCACTTCCAATCATTTTTTGAACACTTCCAGATGACTCAGTCATCTCCCTGGGCAACTTATTCAAACGCTTAATCACTCTTTCAGTGATTTTTTTTTTTTCTAATATCTAATCTGTACTTTCCCTGGTGTTACTTGAGGCCATTTTCTGTTGTCACTTGTTATCTTAGAGAAGAGGCTGGCCCTCACCTTGCTACAAACTCCTTTCAGGTAGTTCCAGAGAGCAATAAGGTCACCTCTGAGCATCCTCTTCTCCAGGCTTAACAACCCCAGCTCCCTCAGGCATTCCTTGTAAGGCTTGTGCTGCAGACCCTTGACCAGCTTTGTTGCCCTTCTCTGGACTGTTACCATTATCACTACACTGGACCTGCTCCAGCACCTCCATATTTTTTCTTGTAGTGAGAGGCCCAGAACCTAACACAGGACTTGAGGTGTGGCTTCACCAGTGTCAAGTACAGCAGGACAATCACTTTCCTAGTCCTGCTGACACACTATTGCTGATACAGTCCAGGATGGTATTGGTCTTCTTGCCCACCTGGCTCATTTTCAACCCTGGTTAACCAGCATCATCAGGTCCTATTCTGCCAGGTAGTGTTCCAGCCACTCTTCCCCAAGTCTGTAGCCCTGCATGGGATTGTTGTAACTCAAGCTTAGGACCCAGCTGTTCACCTTGTTGAACTTGATACTTGTTGGCCTTGGCCCACGAATCCAATGTCCAGATCCCTGTGCAGAGCCTTCCTACTCTCCAGCAGATCAACACTGTCACCCAGCTTGGTGTTTTCTGTGAAACGACTGAGAGTAAACTTCATACAGTTGACCATTAAATGATTTTGAGTCAAAAGATAATCAGCTAGTACCTTGTCTCTGCTGTGTTCCCAGGGATCTGCTTCTATGTATGTAACCACCGTGCATAAATTTCCCATTTGTAAGTTTGTGATTGCAATGCCCCATATTTCACAGATGTGTTGTTATGGTGACTGAGTTAAAAAGGAAAAACTAAATGGGGACAAGGAGAGTCAAGTAAGTATCTTAAATTTAAATTAAAAAAATTAAAAGCAGATTTCTTTCTCTAGGTGAATCAGATAAAGACATAGGGTTAACAAATCGGAATGGCAAGGAAAAGACAGAAACAGATAGGATGTGCCGTGTGAACAAAAGAAATGCTGATTCAGGAAGGAAAAGGTTTCAGAAAACTAGGTGGGCAGCTTAGGCTAGCCCCTACGGCGAAACTAATTTGCCTGAGTGATACTTGTACAGCAGAAAATGCAACCTGACATTGACCTTGTCAGTATTGCAGTCACAATGTTTTCACAAGGAAAAAAATCCTTGAAATATGGATTCAATAGAATGAAAACACATGGTATCCTTCCACACAGTGCAAATTTCTTCTTTTGCTGCACAAACCAGGCATGAGAAACAAAGGGGATTTCCATTTCTCAGTTTTCTGCTTTCTTTATAGGAGTGGAGAATCAATGAATACACCTTTAAGATGTTTTTTCAAGGCTTAGTCAACATTTGTCAGTGCTAAGTAACCTCCCACACCTAATTTTTAGTCTTGTATTGTAGGGACGCAAATTTTTGCCTTTTCTTATTGCTGCACTACAGTCATGGAATAATTTTAAAACAGAAGAAACAGAAAAAGCCAAACAACAAAAATAAAATCAACAAAACAAACAATCAAACAAACAAAACTCCAAACAAAACAACAATAAAGTCCCCAGAATCCTCAAGAATCTTGAGGATAAAGTTGCAGTACTCTGACAGCTCTACCCCTGTGGTGAGAGTGAAACAGACTGAAAAGTCAAACATTATTCCTGCACAGGACACTGAAACAGATAAGTATTCTTCTCGCAAACAAGGTTGAGATAGTACAAGTCCTATTCAACTGCAGTCCCTTTGTTCTTCCTGTCTTTGTTTCTTCATCACAACTCTTTTCAAAATTTCACATTATGAGGATACATATCTCAGACCAAGACACTCAGAGCATGGCTCCTTGTGTAAGCTCTTCGGGGAATTTACAAATACACCAAGTGCAGATTTGCTCCCACTGCTCACACATCCATGCTTTGAGGGTCAAGGAGAAGAATTGTAAATGGGACATAGCTCAAGAGACCTGTCTTTGCACTCCAGATTGGATGGCATTGTCACCAGATATTTGATATGACAAGTCAGTTCCTTGTATCCACATCAGCATATAGAGTTGAAAGAGAGAAAGAAAATAATGTTTTTCTGCATGATTATCAGAAGCATAATTATTCTTCTGACTTTTATTATATTGGTCTGCAAAACTGATAGTCACATCACTTTTACACTGTTAGGCATTGAGTTTGTGCTGCAAGTTTTTGGCTGGGACGAATGCAAGGGTTGTTTCTGTGAAAAGCTGTCAGAAGCTTCCCCTGTCTGACAGAGCCAATGCCATCTAGCTTCAAGGAGGGTCAGCCACTGGCCAAGGCTGAGACCATCAGTGATGGCGGCAGCACCTCTGGGATAATAAGAGTTAAAAAAACAGAGGGGAAAAAAATGAAGAAAAAAAGAACAGCCTGAAGAGAGTGAGAATATGTGAAAGAAAAAATCCTGCAGACACCAAGGTTACTGAAACAGGAGGGAGAGAACATGCTTCAGGTGCCAGATGAGAGATTCCCCTGCTGTGGTGAAGACCATGGTGAAACAGACTGTCCCTCTGCAGCCCATGGAAGTCCATGGGGGAGCAGACATCCATCTGCAGCCTGTGGAGGATCCCATGTTAGAGCAGATGGATGCCTGAAGAAGGCTGTGACCTGATGGGAAGCCCACAATGAAGTAGATTCCTGGTAAGACCTGTGGCCCTGTGGAGCGAGGAGCAAACAAGGGAGCAGGTTTGCTGGACGGTCCCTGAGAGGGACCCATGGTAGAGCAGTTCATGAAGAAAGGAAGGACTCATGTTGGAGAACTTCAGGGAGGACTATCTCCCATGGGAGGCGGCCAACACTGCAGTGGGGAAAGAGTGTGAAGAGTCCTCCCCCAGGAGGAAGGAGTGGCAGACTGATGATGAACTGACTGATGACTGCAGCTGTGATGAACTGACTGGAACCTCCATTTCCCATCCCCCTGTACCCCTGGGGCAGAGCAGATAGAGAAATTGGGAGTGAAGTTGAACCCGAGAAGGGAGGGTTGGAGGAAGGTGTTCTAAGATTTACTTTTTGTTTTCCATTACTCTGATTTCGATTGGTGATAAAATTAAACTAATTTCCGCAAGACAAGTGTGTTTTGCCTGTGACAGTAATCAGTGAGGGATCTCTCCTTGTCCTTAGTTCATGAGCTCTTTGCTATGTTTTCTGTTCCCTGTCCAGCTGAGGAGGGGAGTCACAGCATGACTTTGATGGGCACCTAATGCCCATCCAGGNGGATGTCTCCTTGCCCTTAGTTCATGAGCTTTTTGCTATGTTTTCTGTTCCCTGTCCAGCTGAGGAGGGGAGTCACAGCATGACTTTGATGGGCACCTAATGCCCATCCAGGGTCAACCCACCACACTGTTTCAACATGTTCAGGGTCAATGAGCAGAAAAATCACTCTGAAAGTGATTAACCAGTATTCCTTATAGAAATAAAATGTAAATCTGCCCATACTTACATAAACTTCTCTGCTAGCCTCTAAGCTCCTTTAGGTTGGTCACCAAGGGTTATTTACTGTTTCATATTTAAAGCTTTGTTTACAGCAAAATAAAAACACAACATGAGATACAAACTGACTTTCTGTGGAAAGAATTATTTGTCAACATGTATTAAATAGTAAATGTTGATCACCAAAGTGGTACAGCAATTCTTACTTTTAGTTTTAAGGGAGTTAATTTGACCTAATTTTATTTAGCTACTTTCTAAACTATCCACATCATTCACGTGTTTAAAGAGCTTGTTTCCTTAGGTAAAATTCCTCTAGCCTAATTTTTCCAAAAGGTGACTTGTATACCTACAATAGCTATTCAAAATAGAACATCTAAATCACACTCCAGTTGTGATTATTTTTTTCATTGACTTTAAGTGGACATTTGATGACTTAGTGACACTTAAATGTCTAACTTTTAGACTTCTGAAACTAGGTAAGATGAATAGCATGTGCAGTATAAAACCAATGTATTTGGCAATGAATGAATACTAAATATGTGTGTTATCAATCAAATCAAAGCCCGAATTGCATAGGTGATATTTCCTATAGCGTCATGATTGTCGGTATCCACTTTTAAGTTCTGTCTTTGGTTATTATGCTCTACTTCTACCCAATGGTAGGTATGTTGTTCATTTAACTAGCTCCTGTGAACTAGCATCTTCCTCTTTCTCTACCTTCCCTACATCTTCAACCATCACTTTGCTGAACATCTACAGGCTGCTTTTTATCCTTATACAATTTCCATGACCTGTCTGTGAGTCTATAGGTCCTCTAACTTTACCAGATTCCTTGTTCTTTTCACCTTTCCCCAGGGTCCCTCTTTACTTCTTTTCACTTAATCTGTGTCTCTCAGTCATAAGGCTCAAGGGTAGAGCAAGACAGGTAACAAAAGAGTCATCTTCCTTATTTTATAAAGTCCATTGTTGTAGATGGTAGCTTCAGGCACTGTATGAAATGAGCTCCCCAGTGGGAGATGGGAAAAAGAAGCACCTACCATTGCATTTGAACCTTCAAACAACTACGTGGTGCTGCAAGCTTGAGCAAAGGTTAAGTCTACAGTAATTTGAATAGTGTCTGTGTCTGGGACTTCACTTGAACAACTCTGTCCGAGAATAGGAGCATTCAAGAGTACATTTTGCTTGAACATACAGATTTTTATCTCAGCGAGTAATGTCACTCTTCACTGAAACTCTGTGCATGTTTCAATTTTACTACTTGTGACATAAAAACACCCCAACAACAAACCAAACCTGTATCAATTTTCTATGCTTTAAATAGTATTGAAAGGTACCTTTTTTTTCAGCTGCCATCTTGCAAAGCAACATTTATCCAAAGCAGAAACTTTCTGCTGAAGAGCAAACCACATGAAAAAGTCCACTGTTGTTGCTGCAGCTTTTGCCTTGCAAATGCCAAGAACATTCCTCTGATGCTTGAAAAATAATTCAACTCCTGATAACGACTGGATTACGGAGGAACGAGGAGTGCCCAAAACCCACAAAAGTGGCAATATTTGAATTCAAACATCAGGTAGATTTGTTCTAGCTAAAAAAAGATGTATCAGTCACAATATTTAGGAAATATGATACTCTGATGAGAGAGGCAATAGACCCATTTTATTGACTTAGTGGTGGATGATAGTAGTGTTAAATCTCGCATTTGATCATTTAAAAATTCAACTAACATAAACCCAATATTTTCACTGTTAATATGACTTCTTTTTCACACAGAACTTCCCCCTAAAAAAAACCCCCAAAACAAAAAAAACCAAAAAAATCTAGACATCACTAACTTTTTTTTAAAAGTCATTTTGAGGGGTATTTTCCTTATATGCTTATGAAGTAGGAATATTTATTAAGTCTACTTCTATGACATTGATATAAAAATGCGTATTTCCTTTTTTAATAACACGCTTACTGTTTTGTTTCTATTTATGGACATGAAACTTAGGATTTCTCTTCTATTTCTACATCTTCTACTGCATCCATGTCTTATCCTGTTGGTATTAAATTACTTGTTCCTTTCACCATTTTCCAGCCTAAATTCTTACTTATTACAATGGGTTTATCCATGGGTTTTTCAATATATTTCTTCCTCCTTTTGATCTGAGGAGAGTGACACTTTCTCTAGTTCCTTCTATTGGTATTGAACATACGGGTTACATCCATGAATTTCTATGTTTTTAAAAGCTCATCACGCTTTATTTGAATTCAACCATGCTATAGACCATATTGATAGGCAGATATTTACAAAACTCTAGTTCTGAAACTTGAAATAAGAAAACTTATAGTTACATTTTTAAAAAATCAACTATTTTATCCTAGTATTTTTCTTGAATCTCAGATTATTTCAGTTTATGTTTGAGAAAATTCCATTTCTTGTTATATTCTTAGACAATTTAATTTAATAGCTACATCTCTGCACATTTGGTTTAGCTAAATTACACCTTAAGCCCAGAATAAAATTTGAAGGCTTAAATATGTGAATTGTAAACCATGCAAGAAATAAAAAATAAAAAATTAAATGCCTGAGGAAAATTGAGAATCTTGTCATTGTTCTTCTTCCTCCTTGTAAAGCTAGTAAATTTTTTTAAGTTAATGGTACTTCTCAGCTCCATAAAATCTAGTTGCCAATCACAGAAACAAAATAGTTTAAGGGCTTCCTTTATAGAATCTAACATTATTCTTGAAACTCTCCAATGATCCTTGTTAACTTGTTTCACTTTTAAGATATTTTTCCACTTTTTATTTTCATGATTTAGCTCTGAGTTTGAATCTCATCTTAGCAAAGCACACTAATTTCAGAGTAACTCTGGAATTCAAAAGGATACAGAGAAAAATAGTTTTTGTTTTGTTTTTTTTTTCCTGTTAATCATAATTGTATTTTAAATTATAAGTTATAATTTTGATGCTTTTTTACCTATACTAGTATTTCTCATGGTCAAAAACAAAATCAGTTATTCAGACTGATCATCTGGACTGACATGTCCAAATACATTTTTATGAAAAATCACGTATCATAAAAAGCAGTGGCAGATTTTAAAATCAGACTTCCAACATTATCCTTCCTGCTGCCCTTATCTCCAAATACTTTTTCCAAGTGTTTTTAAAATTCATTTTAATTCATCCAGTGATTTAAGTTCTTCTTTCACTAAAATTTCAGATTCCAGAAAAGCTTTCTATCTGCATCTATGAGCTGTCCCAAATTTATTTCCTTTGTTCATATGCAGTCTCACACTTCATAGGTTAAATCTCTAACTAGTGCTATATCCAGCGGAGAAGGCAGGCATAGAAGAGTTTTATTCCCCCATCTGTAATTCTTTCCTCATCTTCTTAACCTCATGTTTTGATAAACTTCAATATTCAGACAAAAGGGCTGTTAAATATCTGCTTCATATTAGTAATTTTGATTTTCTTTGTTCTTTTGTTTCTCAAAGTTCCATTGTAATTTTTCTTTTAACATATCTCTGAAGTATCTCTTTCTTCTGAGAATTATGGCAAATACTAATCCAACTTGGGTATTGAAAATGACCTAATATATCAGTCTGGAATGCTTCCAGCCAAAGAAAATCTTTCTTCTAGTCTCTGTACATATCTTTTCAGAATGTTATCTGTCACAAAAGAGGCCTTTGATTCACCAGTTAGAGCTGCATTTTTGTTTTGCTAGCTGATTTTTGCAGATAATTTTATCATTTATTCTGTTATTTGTCATTTTTCCCGTGTAGTATACCACAGCTGGTAGGTATATATAAAAATACCTATAGCTATCCGCTCTGCATCAGAGTTGTGTACTTGTGTCAAGGTTTGACACTGGCCCAACGCCAGGCACCCACGGGAGTCACTCGCTCACCCTTCCCTACCACAGCTGGGCAAAAGGAGGGAAAAGAGGAAAAAGGGTTAATGGAGGCTTCATGGGTGAGATAAGGAGAGCGGGAGAAATATTTCAGGGGCAAAACAGGCTCAACCTTGGTTGCTAAGTAAAATTTATTACTAACAGAATCAGAAGAGGGCAATGAGAAGTAAAATAAACCCTTAAAACACTTCCCCCCCTCCCCTCCCTCCTCC
>VXAZ01004831.1:861575-907711 GCA_013399875.1 Gymnorhina tibicen
ACCTCCTCCCCCTCCTTCTCCACTGACCTTGGTGTCACCATGTTGTTTTCCCTCACATGTTCTGATCCCCTCCTCTGCTTTGACTAGAAACCAAAAACCTGTGACTTTGTTTTGATTTTCTGCTTAAATATGTCATCACAGAGGCATTAACAAATCTCTCTCACTGGCCCAGGTCTGGCCAGCAGCACATCCGTCCTCAGAGCCATCAGCCATTGGCTCTGCCGGACATGGTGGGGAGCTCCCAGCAGCTTCTCACAGGAGCCACCTCTGTGGCTCCCCTGCTACCCAAAACCAGGCTGTGCCAAACCAATACAACTTGTAACTGGTCAGATTTAATGGAAACGAGGCCTCAGTTTTGTCATAAATGTATTCAAAGTAAAGGGACTTTTTAGAGGTTATTTTTGGTTTTGATAACAAAAAAACCACTCTCACAAACACACAAACAAACCAGAGATTGCCTGAAGTTTTGTAGAATCACAGCATGACTCACAGAATGGTTTGGGTTGGAAGGGACCTTAAAGTTCCAACTCACCTGCCAGGGGTAGAGATATCTTTCAAAAGATTAAGTTTCTCAAAGCCCCATGCAACATGGCCTTGAACAACTTCAGAGGTGGGGCATCCACAACTTCTCTGGGAAAGTTGTTCCAGCATCTCACAACCCTCATAAAAATGTTTTCCCTATGTCTGATCTAAATCTGGTCAGATTCATACTAAAACCACTGAAAGAGAGACATTCTGCCATCTGGTTTTCATGTGACTACAAAACCTTATGTCATAAACTTGAATTTTCAGTTTGTATCTATGCCTTCATGCATGTATGTATCTATGTCTTCATGCATATAAATTTCTGTGTCATAAAATCAGTTAAGCAAAAAAGTGGATATCTCAGTCTCACCACCAAGATTTTGCTTTAGGTGGTAGTCACTCACCAGATTTGCTACTGCTTAACTGATTTGGATCAGCAACTTTAAGGCAACATCACCTCTCTAGCAATCCACTACTTCCATAAAAGGTCTCATAGTATTCCTCAAAGTTGAGTTAACTTGGATGTATAAGGCCTTATTACTTGGATGTACAAGGCCTCAGATTTAGGTGTATTCATCACATGCATTATCTTTTATTCTTGATGCAACATCATTATTATTATTGTTGTTGTTATTATTGTTATTACTGACATGTACATCACAAGAATAAATTGGGTGGAGGGGAGGTGGTTATTTTTGGTGGTCTTTACCTTACAGGTACCATACTTCCTGTTTGAATCACCTGAAGATCCCATCCCAGTAATGGCTGGAAACCACAGGTTTCAGATAGACATGGAGAGAGATGGATATTTCTATTTTCAGATAGAAAGTTCTTCATGTCTAGACAACTGCGGGACAGTTTGTCTGTGAGGATGAAGCTTAATGATGAAAGATTTTAGCCGTATTTCACCTTTGTTTGTTTAGTTCTTCACTGACTTTGGTGTCTGCAGAGCTGTTTCTCTCATATATTCTCACTCCTCTCTCTATGAGCTGTTGAAAGACAGGTTTTTACCTTTTCTTAAATATTTTTTTACAGAGGCACCTCCACTGCCACTGACTGACTCACCTTTGGCCAGGGGCAGGTTCATCTTAGTGCTAGCTGGAACTAGCTTTCTCCAAATTAGGGGCAGCTTCTGTTCTCTTCTCACAGGTGCCACCCCTGCAGGACCTCCACTACTAAAACTTTGACATGTAAACATCATATCCACCTACATATGGGCCAATAAACCTCACTTCTGCCCCTGGGAAGGTGATGGAGCAAATCTTCTAAAAGCTGTTTTCTGGCATCTGAAAAACAGTAAGATGTTTGCAAACAGCCAGCATACATTTACCAAGAAAACATTGTGCTTCAGTAACCACATAGTCTCTTACGATGAGACTTCTGGTGACATGGATAAGCGTGGGCTGGTAATCAGAATTCAGAAGTAGTAGTCAGCAAGTACTAAGTCCAGCTGGAGGTCAGTTAACAGTGTTTGCCCTCGAGTATTGATAATGGGGCCAGACTTTTTATTAATGCTGTGTGGGATAAGATGCCTGTATTCCAGAGACGAAACACCAAATTTGCCGGAGTAGTCAATATGGGAGGGCATGAATGTTACTCAGATGGACCTGAACAGGCTAGAAAATGGAATGACAGGAATCTTGTGGAATTTAATAAAGATAGACATTAAGTCATGCATTTGGGGTCTACTAGCTGTATGCAATGGTACAGCAAGTGGATGTCAAGTTTTCAGCGAGACAAATATGATATCTTTGACAAATGCAATTTTTTTACAGGCTGATGAAGTTCAAAGAAGCTGTTAAAAAATAAAAAATACAAATACAATGGAAAAATCTAAGAAATACTAAGTCATTATTCATAAAAGGGAAAATACAGGAAGTCATTCCCTAAAATACTTTGTTTATTTAGTTCTTGAGGTAAAATAGTAGGGCATTTAATCAAATCAATTAAAAGAAAAAAAAATGTTTTCCTTTTTTATTGATTCTAAGCAGTAAGAAAACATCCTAAATTATCTCATTCATAAAGATACTAAATTGCCTGTCCAATTAGTCATAGAGCAAATATCTAGACAGAAAAACATCAGCATGAGTTTGGCCAGGGATAATGGTATTTAGCTGTGCATTTGATATATGGTTACTGATACTGCTTTATTCTTTCCCTTGAGTTTCAACAGTGATTAACAAAGGAGGCAGGATGCAGGTTTCATTATTGATTACATTGTCTCCAACTTTGCACACAGATTTCTTTTTCCCCAGTTTATAATAGCAATAATTACCTTATTAAAAGAATTTAAGAAGGATTAATGTAATTGAATGGCTAGGCTTGATATGCCTTTTCAACTAAGATTTTGGTTGCCAACTCATCTCCAAGAAATGCTCTAACTTTTTCTTTTTCTGGATATTTCGGTTCATCTTTTAGATTGGTCAAAAATTGGCTTTACAATTTCTGCCAGCACCTTCATTTAAACAGGGGCCAAAAAAATGACAGAGACTCATCTCAAACACATTTAAGCACTATCCCCTGTTTCCTGATTATTCACAGAAATGCCTTTTCCCAAGGCAATATATATAATTTACTATAAGGAAATGACAACATTTTCCTTCTACTTCTCAAATAAGTAATTTTCTGTTTAACTGGAACTGAAATCAACATTGGACTAATAGTCTTGAAAGAAAAAAAGATTGCTGCATTTTCTGGCAAATAAGGGATCATTCATACAGAATCCAGGTCAAAGCTACAAAGAGAAAGCAAAGGGAAGATGGATATATTTCCTTAAGGATGCTATTGATAGGAATCAGTGCTGAGCAAAGGGAAGTTTCCCAAGGATGAAATTCTAGAAGAACATGTCTTGCTACTACTCTGCTTTAAGCCTGCAGGTAATTATTCTATAAGTACATATAGACTCATAGAATATCCTAAATCGGAAGGGAGCCACAAGGATCATTAAAACCCAACTCCTGGCCCTGCATGGGACAGCCCAAGAATCACACCTTGTGCCTGAGAGAATTGTCCAAATGCATCTTGAACTCTATCAGGCTTGGTGCTCTGACCAATTCCGCTGGGTAAACACCTTGTTTTTTGCCTTTTTTTTGCCTTAGCTACAAAAGACGCCTGCTCGGCCAAACCAGCCTTCTGCCTCAACTGCTTGACTTCTGACATTTTGGAATTGTCCAGCCTGTTCCTGTGTCCTTTGGAAGTGGTGCTTAAAATGACCAGCACTGTTGGACCACAGAACTTTGAAAAGCATTTTCCCAGGGGACCTTACTCACTAGTTCCCTGAGCAGCCTGAAGTCTGCTGTCTTCAAGTCTAGGCTTGAAGTTTTGCTGGCACTTTTCCTCCTGTCAAGAGAGATTTTAAACTCATTTGCTTCATGGTCACTCTACTCAAGACAGCCACCGATTACCTCTTCACTCACGAGACCCTCTCTGTTAACAAGCAACAAATCAAGGAGGTTATTTTTCCTGGTCAGGTTTCTGTATGAAGTTTTTATACAGGGGTTTTTGGAATCCTCTGGACCTGTTTGTGCCAGCTGTGTGGTGTTTCCAGTTAACATTCAGCAAATTGAAGACCCCTGTAAGGACAAGGGCAATTGATTTTGATATGTCTCTTAATTCTTCAAAGAGTAACTCATTGGTGTCATTGTCCTGGCTAGGTTATCTACAGTAGAGTCCTGAATATATAGGGCTCCTGTATATATAGAAATAATGATTTCAGAGAAAAATAAATCTTCAAACTCAGATTTAGGTTATTTATTTTTAACAGAGAGCATCTTTTGTTCTTTTTATACCTCAGATCTCAGAAAAAATTACAGAAACAATGCATGTGCGTACGTTCCATTATGAATATCAGTAAGTTTTGGATTATTCTAGTTTATTCATCATTAAAATAGTATATAACATTTTTCAACTAATATATTTGTATTAGAAAAAAAGAAAAGACATAAACATTTACTCTATTTCATTCCAGGGGCAGATAAGAAAGCAACATATGGTTCTGTAGTTGCCTTCAAAAAAAAGCTGCAATATTTGCTTTTCCCAGACAAAGATTGGGTATAACATAATTACTGACTTGTATGACAGCTACATGGCCTGAAGGGTCTGAGTATTAGCTGCAAGCAGTGAATCTAGAGGAAATTTCAAAATGAAAAAAAATTCTTGGCAGGATATACAGATTGTTCTCTGCTTGTTCTGTTTGTTAGCTGGTCACACACATTTCTGAAATAGGAAATTCTGAGTTGTAGACTGAACTCTTTGAAAAGTGCAGTGGCTTCCACCATGCTTTCTTTTCTGTGGAAACCAGGGCAGGGCAGAAAAGATTGTCCTGTGCCCAGATTTCATTCAATACACAATCAAGAGTCAGTAAGACAGAGAGTGAAACAGACAAGCATAAAAATGTTCTTCCAGTAAGCAGATGGAGCTGAGCACAGAGAAGGAAACTTGAAATGAAAGGAAGGAGAAGGAAACACAAAAATTAGATAGAAGAGATCTTTAAAATAAATAAATAAATAAATAACAAAAGTATAAAAATAATTTGAAAGACAAAAGTTCAAAAAAGCAGGCTATCATTTTTTGAAGTCTTTGACAAAGCCTCACTGAATTTTGCAAGTTTTCTAGGTCTGCTTAGCTTTTTTCATTAACAGCTTACTTTGAACGTAGGTATTGACTAAGTAGTGGCGTTTAGAAATTTTAAAACCCCATACACAGAATCCTGTCAGAGACCTTCTTCCTCAGGATAGTTAGCAAGTTGTAAAAGCTGCCATATTAATTGATTAAATGTGCTTCTTGACACAGGTAGTACATCCTGCCTCAGAAATTCATTGTTGGCTCACTTCTCTCATGTTATATCCAAATAGTTTTAAAACATCAGCTGGACCAATGAAAAGTAGGTTATAAACAATGGTGTGTGTATGAGGAAAGACACGAGAAAAAGTACTAAGTTATTTTTAATACTTCGATATAAGTGTGTTCGCCTCCCTGTTCTGGCTTTTTCTTCCAGAGCTTCCTAGGAGCAGCTGCAGCCTGAAGTGAAAGGGCATCACAGGTGGCCCTTCCTGCTGTGTCAGTCAGAGCAAGAGGCGACCACAACTCCATCCCATCAATTGATGAGTAAAAATATGCGACTAGAGCTCCCCACAAGAGAAGTACATTCTTCCCTGCTGTTTTGGGTTTTTTTTAATGGGATTTGCTCTTAATATAGATTTTGGCATGTGACTTTTGGGAACTGGAGATAAGAAAGATAATGGGGAGTTAGGTGAAAGAGAGCTAATCCTTCATTATCTCCTCCAGGAATACTTGTAGCTGGGTGCTTAGTCTATTTGTATTAATGTGAACTTACAATGTCATGTTGTCTTTGAGGTCCAATAACTTACATTTTATTTTTAGGGGTTTTGTTCACTTGACTAAATATGGAATCATATTTCTATATTTTATCCCTTTGCAAATTAATTATATTTCTGGTAATAAGGTGAAAACTGAAGCACTAACATGAGTGGTAATGCAAGAAATATTTTTGCACAGATAGATAATTTTTTCATGAAGAAAAGTCAGATAAGTATGGATAAGTACTTTGGTACACAAAATTCCCAAAGATATAAATCACAGAAAAAAAGAGGAATTAATCTGGCTAAATGTACACATTAAGACTGTGAATGCTTGCACCTGAGCTAATCACTTCAGGCTCCCTGGTAGTCAAAGAAGAGAAACAGGCACTTCTAGGTCACAATTCTTCTTATCCTAAAATAGGCATCTGAAGTAGGTCAGATGAACTGCACCCTGAGAATGCCTATTATTCTCTACCAAATACAAAGAGAGCCCTGGTTTATTAATTCAGATTCAATGTAAATGTTTAAGGAAGATGAGATGAATCCCATTCAGGGAATCCAGAATGACTATTTAGAGACCTACAGCAAGAAGTGAGAATACTTGTTTTCCAGATGTATATAGAATCCAAGATAATAACATACATCTAGACACTGACTTTAGGTTCCTAAGTCATTTACGCATTTTGGAATATTTAATCTTATTTCATGCTTTATTTTCTTTTTGCTCACAGAAAGTACTATCAACTTTTTATTACTGTATTTCAGTCTAATGATCCATGACTCATATTCGCTTTCACTAAGAAAGATGAAAACCTTTCTCAACCTTAACAGACTTTTATGAATAAAAACTTAACAAAGCAAAGAAATTCACCTTTTCATCTATTAAAAACGTCCTGTACTACCAATAGCTGGGGAAATATAACAATAAGGACAGATCTGCTACTAGGCTCACCAGTATAGATTGATTTCAGCAGGAGTGCTATGAACATTTTATCAAATGAACACCCGAGTTTCAAATCAAGCCAAAATGCCATGGATTTTCTTGTCCAAATTTATGTGGAGAAATAATGGAGTCCAAATATATTTCTCCTCCATAACTGTGACTCTGTTTCAGCAGTGAAAATACTGTCTTATTTAAGAAGGTTTTGGTTCAAATGAGAGTACAAAACAGTAGATAACATAAAAGGATTTTTAATGAAAAATATTTTAAAGCTGCTATAACAATATCTTAACTACAGCACACCATTCAGACCTTTATCCACTTAAAGTATATATGGATAGTTTATAATGCCTCTAATCAGTAAATAAGTAAATTTTACAGTGTCAGTGAAAAACTTCTGATCCAAAAGGTTATTTTTGAGTCTCTATTTATCATAACAGAGAAAGTATTCCATTACATTTTATCACTGTCAATGTGGGTATATTATGTTCATCTTAAAAAGAAAATCTAAATGAGAAAGAAACCCAACTCATAAATTTTATCACTTTTCAAGTTATTTGTTGGAGAGGAACTGAAATAGTAGTTTTAGATAACAAAGTTTTCCCAGTCTTTGGTATCCCAAATAAGAGAAAAAGCAATGAGGATAATAGAAGAAATATTAATAGGATTTATAGCCCTCTGAATTATCAGGATGCCTTCCGCTGACTTTGGGCTTTTGATCAGATTCTGAAGTAAAGAAATACATTGAATTACTTCGAGTTCTTGGAGCTTGCTAACAAAAGGGTTTTGAAAAAAAAGAAGGGATGCTGTAGCTTTTGAGATTTCTTCTAGTTCAGTCATTCTACGTAAAGATACTTGTAATAAGCAAGATACTTCTAAGCGGAAAGTAATAATGAGATTATGGTTACTTAACATCCTGCATCGTAAAATTCTGCAACCATCTAAAAATTAAGCATTTAAGCATTTTATGAAGGCTTCTTCTACACAAAATAAGAACCTCTAGAAATTAATGTGAGTTACAGAACTTCCACACCTATTTTATCTCTCTCTGGTTGCTGGCTCTATTTACTGACCACAGATGAAATTTAGACATCTAGTGAATACAAATTGTTAGCTTCTAAACAGCTGGTTTGTTTGCCTTGCCCTTCCTGAAACCCTTGAAATCTTGAACAAACATGATATTAACACTTGTGTGTGTGTGTATTCTGGTGGGAGAGACCACCAGCAAGAAATCATTGTATCAAGAGGAGAGAAAAAAATATCTCCTTCACTTCCTTTAGAGAATTCAATAAGCAGTACAGGTATTTAAGCTGTTTAGCAATGCATTTATTTAGCAATGCATGTATTTAGCAATGCATTTAGGGTATTTCATGTTTGAATCCTTTGGAGTTTTGGTGTTTGGTTTTTGGTGGGTTTTTTTTAAGATGTCCCTACAGTAAGAGTATTCCTAATGTTTAACTTTCTTGTGTGGACTATTTTGGTTCTGAGTAGATTAAAGCTCAGATTTCAACCTTTGCCTCCATGGAGGCCTAATGGAGATTTAACAGCTTTTGTCTCATAACTGAGAGCTGATTTTTATGAAGAGCATATTAATCCCATACCCTAACCTTTCACCGTTTACCTTAACTGAAATGATACGGGAGTATAGTGGTCATTAAGTGGTTTACTGGAGACAGATATACAATAACAAGAATACATGTGTATGCCTAAGAACACAGGGATGCATAGTGGAACCCACACAGAAGTTTTATCTTCCTTCCCAGTGCTTGAAATGATGCCAGGATGTATTCTGTCCCATGATGCTAGTGTTTTAATGAAGCTGGGGTATGTAATTCATGCCACGACATCTTTGCGATTTCAAAGTCTTCTGAGATCCTGTTGAAGGATATTGCAAAACAAAGAGAGGAAAATGTGGAGAAACCCATTTATCATGTTTTAGAATGTTTTTTGAATCTGAAGATTAGTTGCTCTTAACCCCAGAAAGTCACATGGATCTCATCTGGAGAGACAACTGAATAGACAACTGGATGGCTGACTCCAAAAGACAGCCAGGGGAAAAATGAATAGTTTCACCACAGCAAGTACAAATTCAAGCATTTGGGGAAAAATGTAGAGCTATGTTTTTTGACAGTCTAGATATACTTTCTAGAGATAAAAACCTCACTGTTTAGCAATGATAAAAACTGACAAGGAAATTTGAGCACATTATTCTATGTAATCTTACTTAGTATACTGTTGAAGTTGTCACATAAGATTCCAACTCCATTGGTTTGTCAAAAAAATATTAATATAACATTGTCTGTGCATATTCTCCTCTACTTAGTGTTGCTGAGGCCACACATATGTCCAGTTCTGAGCTCCTCAATCCAAGAGAAGCATGGACATACTGGAGAGAGGAGAGCAGAGTGCCACAAAATCGTGAAGGGACTGGAGCACCTGACATAGGAAGAAAGGCTGAGAGAAGCTGTGACTGTTTAACCTGAAGAAAAGAAGGCTTACGGGTAATCTTATCAATGTGCGTAAGTGCTTGAAGGGATGATGTGAAGAAGATAGAGCCAGGCTCTCTTCAGTGATGCCCAGTGAGAGGACCAGAGGCAAGGGACTCTCACTGAAATACAGGAAGTTCCATCTGAACATCAGGAAACACCTTTCACTGTGAAAAAGTAACTGAGGTCAGGGTGACTGAGCACTGACACAGGTTTCCCCAGGAGGTTGTGGAGTCTCCCTCCTTGGACATGTTCAAAAGCCATCTGGACATTGCTCTGGGCAGCCTGATCTAGGTGTCCCTGCTTGAGAAAGGTGGCTGGACCTGGCAGCCTCCAGGGGTTGCCTCCAACCTCAACCATTCTGTGATACTGATATCAAAACCAATATATTCTTAACAGTGTGCTGAACCAATATAATGTGACTTAAACTTTTTCAGTAAAGTTAGTTTATTTGTACTACTCTAATAATACAGTTCCATGGTCTCTGATTCTGTAAATGGTATACTAGGAGCTATCTTGAGTGTGTCAGCACAGCTAAATGCTTTTTCTTTTTTAAAACAAACACAGATCATCAGGACCCCAGATTTATATCTAAGTATTTTAATATGATACAACACACCCATAGAGAAAATTATAGAATGATATTGGATACTGTTAGCTAGACAGCAGATTGTTACTTTTAGGTGTTATTAAAAGAAGTGAGTAAGCAGTTGGCAGACTTACCAGATCATCTGTCTGCATGTCTGTTTCTCCTTCTCTCCTTCTGTTTAACTAAAGTGTCTGTACAGTCTAGCATAGTAGTCACTGGAAATTGTGCCTTTTGTCCAACAGAAATATTTTTATATTGTAATGACAATTTTTATTCCCTATTTGACTTAGTCTCAAGTGTCCATCCTATTTCTATACCTGAAAAAGGGATTGAAATATAAGCTCAACAGTATATCAAAGTTTGAAAAATTTCTACTCTATAAGAAGAAGTAGACATCTGTAAGTTGCTGAAAGATTTCGTATAATTTCTTTAAGGGATTTAAGTGGAATTCAAAGGTTTCTTGCAGTCTTTTGGAAAATCTGGGTTTAGGACATGCTTGTGAAATGCATATTTTCCATGATTTTACTTTCACTCAGCAGACAACACAAATTAGAAATGCTAAGCTGTCAAAGACTCTCCCATCTAAAGCACCTCTCCAGATCAGTCTAAATCCATGTCCATGAGGAAGCACAGTCCATGGAAGACAAGGCTAGATTAGAAAAGAGATTGAGACACAAATCTGGTTAACACATCTAAGGCTTAAATTTTAGGGGGTTAATCTTGTTCGTCCTAAAACGCTCCCATTGCTACAGTTTTAGTCTAGGAAAGATTACATTCTAAATAATCAAGATCATAATGTTCTGTCTTTAATATTTCAGTCTTTTGGATTTAGTAGTGGCCTTCATTTGGAAGCAGGTTACAGTTTCAGAAATTTGAGGTAGCACTTGCCAGATCCTTAATTTGTAAGATGAGTTTGTGTTACTAGCAGGAGCCTAGGGGAAGAGATGAAATCATTGATCGGCAGAGCAATTTTACAATATAGAACAATAAAAAATGTTTTTTCTTTTCCAAATGAATTTCAGAGAATAATTCCATGGATTTTAAAGAACAAGAAGTTATCTTTATTTTTATTTCACTTTCTTTTATTTTTCAGTTTTCTATTGCTCCCCCATTGTTAAAACAAAAAGTATGTGATCTATTTGAAAGGTAGCAAGAATTTCCAGCACACTTAAGCAAAGTGCTTGGGGGAGAAGTACTGAGGTTACCCAATAATTTTAACAAAAATAAGCCACTAGCTAGTGGGGAGGGTAGGAAATAAGAAAATTCTTCAAAGGAAGCAGAGAATGAATCTCCATATTTTGAACACGATGAATAAAGCATATATTCACATCTTCAGACTATCCTGTTCAAAGGCTATTGAAAACTTCTCTTTCTTTTAAACCTGTCCAACTCATCTCCACAGGATATAATTTAATCCTGGTATATACGTATGTTTTGTGCATTCCCATCTGTGTGGGCTGGAATATCACACTATGCATTCTGAAACAGAAATGTGCTTTCTTTTTTTTGGACAATCACATCACTTATGTTACTGACAGTGCAAAGAATGTACCTCAGTGGTTGAATATTTAAGTTCTTCAAAATCTATGGAATAATGAAGACAGTATGTCCATCCAAGTGAACAATTGCTTCATGGGGAGCCTGTACGTCTCAAATTAGTTAATTCCTGGACTTTAAATTGGCCCCTATTCCTGTTGTTTAAAGCCAGCAAAGAGTAGCACTGACAGGAAAGCTGTCTGTCAGAAAAGGGCATTTTCAAAGTCACACAGCATGAACATCTTCTTGTCAAGACCCATTACAAGAAAAAAGTAAGTGGCATTTCAATGGAATTGTAAGGAGGGGCGTGGGGGTGGGGTTGGTGTTTGGGGTTTTTTGTTTGTTTTTTTTAATATTATTTGTAACCATCTGGAGATGAAGTACCTGCTACCTACTCTGAGAATATAGGGGCATCTGTTTGTGACAAGAAAGCAGAGATATGTTTGGAATAAGGAAATCTAAGTATTATATTTCTTACTTTCTTGCACTTCTTTTAAATTTTGCTTTAAATTACTCCTTTAAGTTTTGATGCAGACATTTCACTTGTATTGCATTGCATTAGGTTAAACATATTCTGTGATGTGATATAATTTGATGTGACTTGACCAAACCCAATGAAAATGTCTTGTTGTATCACTTATTTAAAGAGAAAAACTGTCTATATTTTAATTTGTTTTTAAATCTCTTAAAAAGTTATTTATGAAAAGGTCCATGTCAATTTCTTACAGTCCTGTGACAAAGTAGCAACTGTCTACTCTAAGGTTCAGACCTACACATTAAAAAAATAAAAATTACTGACATTATTTATAAACATAGAATTTCCACTTAGTTCGTAGGCATTCTATAAGAAACTGCATTATTTCTACTTTTGCAACTATTTTCTAAGTTAATAATCAGTGCCTGTTTTGAGAAGGCTTCTTAACTGGCAAAAAAATTTCGCAAATACAAATTCCCAGTTGGAGTTCATGTGGCAATATCAACTCCTATATAAAGATCTTTGCCCATACTCTTTTGCCCATATTATATAAGTGCAGAGTTAGGATTGAAATCTTTCTTTCAGCTCTGGAAAACTCTCTCATGAGTCTGCTGTTAAAACAGAGTTTTTTTTCTCATAGGTGTTCTTAGCAAGTAGGAAGATATTTTAAATTCCCACAAGCCATGTACTTTTCTGTCTAACATTTTAAATCATCCATCAGTACTATTGGAGAAGAAAAATACTGAAAAAATGAGGAAAGGAATCAGTAGCTGGCACCTTACAGGCAATTAGCAGTATTGTTTCCTGGTCTTTTAATATGTAGTTTATTAAGCATCAAAAAAATTGTAGTTGCTATCCTTGTGACTGTCCACAGGCCAGGACTGCAGTTGCTAGTATTTCTTCAGGCAGCTTGAAAACACAGGGTTTTTACAAGGTATGTGGCAATAAATAGTGATTTATAAATGCCCAATTATTCCATCTACTGCCCAGATATGTACATGGTCCTTCAGCAGCTCAGTTTGAAAACTAACTTGAAAGAAAGACAAATCCTAATGCTGTGCATCTACAGACCCACATCCGTATACATGGATAGGTAGAAACAGATGAGCTCTTTGATAAAGATGTCATTCAACTCTAGTATGGGAGGCTTACAACTTTTTAGTGACATTCTTTGAATTTCCTTGATATTCATATATTCTGATTTTACTCTCATTAACTACAGCACTGCAGTGATGAAGACGCTAATCTTTGAATCAACTGGCACTGACTCACATTCTTCAGGTTAGGTACAAGCAGAGGAATTCATGTTTGTCTGCACCCATCCATGCAGATCTGTTTTCCAAAGGCCACAGTGCAGCAAGGAATACAGCATTTACAGTGCATGGAGAAGTTTATAAGGCATGAGTATATAGGGGAAAAAGTCAACATCCAGGGGATTTCAGAAATTCTTTGTATATCCCAAAACAATGCTCTGAGAGTCCCTAGGTTGGAAAGTCATGAATAGTTGATTACCTGGTTAGAAGTCTTTCCAGAGTGCATATCCAAAAGGCTGTTACTGGGTGAATTGAACTGAAAGATGTGGTCTGGATGACTGGACCCCATGCTCCTGATTGCTTTATTGTGATGAAGTGTAATCATGTAGCCTCATAACACAGTATTGACAATTCTAGTAACAGGCCATAAACTTTGTACTGAGTTTGCCCATGCTCAGGAAAAAGGCTTGTCAGATCTGCTCTGAGTGTGTTTCTCTTGACCTGTCTCCAGGTGTTACTTGATTTCACTGTGGAAGCATCTCTCTAACTACGGATCGGGTATCCTTATCCAATTTGTTTTACTATTGTTTATATTTGTGTGATACAATAGTTTGATATACAGGTAACAAGCAGTTTTTCCAGGTAGAAAGAGATATTTCTGCCTGGAAGGAGAGTAGAAGCTTTCAGAGTCAGAGGCACAGGATGCAGCACAGACAGTACAAGTGTGGGATGATAAGGAATGGGTCACAAGATGGTGAGATTGTGTAGTCTAAGCTCATCTGCACCCACAAAAGAGGACAGAGACAGCAGCAGGAATCCAAATTATACACTCCTGAGGAACAAGCACTCTGCCCAGGCTCATCCCACCCAGCCTCACTACTGTCAGAACTAGGGATGTGGAGCTGGGGGAATGCAGCTCCAACAGCCTTACCTCTTTCGAGCTGCCAAATCTAACTGAGTTTCCCCTAGCACCGGAGACCCCACATCTGTAACCAGCTCAGTAATGGTCACTTCAAAAATAATCCAGGTCCAGACCTGGACAAACTGGTTTTAGGGGTAACAAAGGACACAAACAAACAGTATCTGACATATGCAAAAGGCACCTCACAGAGGAAACTTGGATGCAATCTGGAGCTGCAGATCACTGAAGAAAAGAAAGTTTAAAAACCCTACATGGGGAAAAAGAATGTTAAAAAAATTGTGGAAGAGAAGGTCATCAACATGAGCACCATGTTCCTTCCAACAAAGGACTCCAGATGTTGACAATTGTTGTAATACTTCCCTGTGATGGTTTAGGCCAAATTCAGGGAAACGTCCAAAAGGAACATCTCCTCAAAGGAAGGCAGGTTACAACCACCCCTCTCCCCAACCGGATTTGGGAAAAAAAATTTTCCTCGGAGGAAAGTGAAGGAGAAAATAAAAACTATTTATTTAACAAACACACAGGAAAATAATAATAATAATGCTAAATAATAAAATCTCTTGCTCTGGAGAGAAAACCTGAAAAATTTTAGAGTCCTTCTGTGGGTGCGGTCTCTCTCCTCCTCCTTGGAGCTGGGTTGGCGTGGGGGTCCAGGCCAGTGGAAGGTCTCCCAGTGGGGTTCTGATGTTCTGGTGTTCTGAACAAGTCCAGAAGAGAAGAAGAGAAAAAGCCAAAGTCCCAGAAAAAAACCCTCAACTCTCCATCTCTCTCCTAAGAAACAGAGCTGAAAAGCTGACTGAAAAAAAAAAGAAGTGCTTGCCCCGCTCCTCAACAGCAGCAGTAGCTAATCTCTGTGTCCTTGAAGCACAAATTGTTTTGAAAAGTTTGCTCAGTTTTTTTCTCTGTCTCTTGCATCCAGTTTTAAAGGCATAGAAAGGCTCAGGAATCATGTCTGGGCATAGAGCGCTGATAGGGGATACAACAGCATAAAGTCACCCCAAGACACTCCCTCACCACCATAAATACCGTGGTGAAACCACTGACCCCAATGTCAGTGTGTTTTCTTGAATTTCAGAGAATATGAATGGTTGGAAAAAAAAAAATCAGTTAAAGTGCTCCTGGTCAAAGAAGGCTTTTGAACATATCCAAGGAGGGAGACTCCACAGCCTCTATGGGCAACCTATGTCAGTGCTCTGTCAACCTGACCTCAGCTACTTTTTTTCAAAGTGAAAAATATTTCCTGATGTTCAGATGGAACTTTCTGTATTTCAGTGAGAGTCCCTTGCCTCTGGTCCTCTCACTGGGCATCACTGAAAGCTGTGCTGCCCTTTCAGCTAATGGTAGAGTTTACCTATCTTAGATAATCATGAAGGGCTACCTCTGCAGCCCACACCTCAATGACCTTGCCACTTAAAGGTAATAAAGTATTTGTGTGATTGAGGACTTGGGGGTTTTGTTGATGCCAACAGCACTTGATTTGTTAGTTAAAGCAGTGATTTACAAACCCCAAAAGAGGAGAAGCTAAAGGCACACACAATCAAAAAATAATCTCTTGACTAGAGAGGCACACACAATCAAAAAATAATCTCTTGAGAGAGAGATGATTTTTTTTATTTCACTGTGTTGAATTATCACAAGTGATATGATTATAAATGAGCACCAACTCACACTCCTTTTGTCCCTGAGGAGTTGTGATTCCATTGGGCTCCATGTAGACATAGGACTATCAGCTTTGGACTTACATGATATAACCATGGGTTTCAGTCTGAAAATTTGCTGACCGAGAATGAAATATATCATTTTTTATAACTTCATATGTGAAACTCAGTGGCATAGCAAGCCCTCTGATACCACTGGCTATAGTAATTTGATCTTTAGAAACTGGAGGTTAACTGCACAAGAGATATTTCCATGAAAAAAAACCTACACTTATACCAAAGACACACCAAAATCAAGAAACAAACAGCCATGTTAACTGTATGTAGAAGTAAAGCAAATAGTAATTTGAATAAATGTGTCTGAAATATTTTAATAAGGCTATTTTCTGATAGTAGAAACTGAGATGTGTTAAAACTTGGAAAACAGGTGTCCAAAGTGCCTTTATTCATCCTGACAGTGGGAAACTCTGGAAACTACTGACCCATGCAGAGAATAAGTATTATTTTACTGTAGGCTGCAGGTAGCTGCTTCTGAAATACAGCATTTCTTTAAGGTGAATCTGACAGAACTTGACATGCATAAAAAGTGAGTAAACAGTATGTATGTAGCATGCATCACTGTGACATTCACACAGTCTGGGTTTGGCAACAGTTTGGTTTTGTAGGCTACTTTTGACATTTAAACAGAAGCAAAGAATCTTTCTGGAAGAAGCTGGGTTTGCTTGCCAGGTATGAATATAGAGATATATATATACATTGTTGCAAAGGCCATCCTCAGGCAAAAAATTCTGTAGAACTGTTGTTGGAGGTGACATGTTGCAGTTGAGATATTTTGAGGAAAAATAGCTTGAATACCACCTGAGAAAAACATACTTTGGTCTAACGGTGAGTGCTTCAATTATATGAACAAGACCTTCACCTGGTATAAATCATCTGAAGCTCCCTTGACTCGGTTTTATCATTTTCATTTCACTTTATTTATGATGTTTATTTATCAGGATATTACACGTCCTGCTTTGTTTTGAGGGTTCTGGTGAATTTTTGTTACTTTGGGAATTTTCTGCTTTTGGAAATGGTGCTCAAATTTACATTCATAAAGTATACTACTGGGAGATAAGCCCCCACAAAAAAAAAAACAACCCTGTTTTACTCTAACCACATAATTTTTTCCTTAAGCTGAGATGAGGCATGGAGTGTATGTTTTCTGTTTCTATGTTACTTTTGTCTCCATTAATATAGAACTGTGTGTGACCTCCTGGAAATGGACTTTGAGGCACTACAAGTTTTTACAACTGTGTAATAGATATAAAGATCACACTCCCAAGGATATAAATTACTCATCATTCAATAAACCAGCTCTGTATGAATTAACATATTGCTGCAGTCATATAAATTACCTCCACACGTGCAATGCACGCTAAATGCATATTGCATTTAGGTAGCAAGGTTTTTGTGGCATGGACTTCATGATCATCTAAGATAGATAAAGTCCATAATTGCTTAGGAGGTCAACACAGCTTCTAATACCTGGGGAATTTCGGGTTGTGCTCATTAAGGGATTCACTGCACGTGCTGGCGGGGTGTGCATAGTCTTCTTGATGAAAGAAGTTTAGGAGGACAGTTGGCCTCTACATCTTTCCTGTTTTCCAGCCTCAAAGGTAGTAGAAATGGTCCTTTTTGTGTGTGTGTATATATGTATATGGGTGGATGGGTGGATGGATACATATTTGTCCCAGGTTACAATATAGATGTATGTAAGTATTCTATTACCACCAGCTGTGGGCCATTAGCTGTTATCGCCTGCTAATGACCCACCCCTGATAACAGACAATGGGCCATCAAGAAACCCCCACATGACTCATGGACTTACCTCATCCTATTGTGAGAGGCTCCACCCAGGAGGGAGGAGCCAAGCATTCCCACCTGGATATAACCTGCCCTCAGAACGGCCTGGGGGAGCCCTGTCTGCTGGGTTACCAGAGGACAAAGCTACTACTGGACCTTCAGCTGAAGACCTTCCATAGGATCATTGCTCCAACTGAGCTACTTCATTTGGACTGCTACCACCACCCTAACAGGGTGTCAGGTTGTATCGGACTTTGTCAGTGCTTTTCCTTATATTATTTCACTTGTTTCTAATTTTATTTTCCCATTAATTTAAATCCTGACTTGTGATCGCCCACTGGCTTGTTTTCAAACCAACACAATATTATATGGGGTCCTGTACAAAATATTTGATTTTGTTTAGTTTTGCCTATAATGATTAGTGGGTTTATATATTGTATTTATCCTTTTCCTCATTGTATGACTCCCAAAACAATGAAGGTTTCCTTTTTTCTTCTTCCTAAAGGTAAGAAAACCTTTCCCAGAGGCATGTCTGTTGGGTACTTCTAGTTCTTTTCTGTATTCTCTTGAGAGATTTGTTTCCCCTGGAGACATCGTCACATGCTTCCTCAACTTCTCTGCTGCTCCAATGGATAGCACACCTTCTTACAACACCAAAATTTTGGAAGAGTTTTGACTCCACAATGAATATTTTTTCCCTCTTGCTCTTTTCTGATGCAATGTATATCTGATTTATCTGGTTCTTCTAGGGATACAGCTTAATATATTGAGTTATATTCATTCCTCCTAATTCTTCTTCACTTTTTTGTCATTGTGCTCACTAGTAGCATCTTTTCTTGTTCACGAGTAGCCAGGTCAATATTACCCAGGGTAGCCAATTCCAGGGAAATCACTTGTCATTTGGGGATTTCTGGGGTGACTGCAGTTCATGTTCACAGGGTAATGATACTTCAGGGAATTGTCAGACCTCACTTACGCCCAGAGCAAGTTGTGCATTTTCCAAAAAGCATCAGTTCACTAGCATTTGTGCTATACATTTGTAGATCATGTGTGAAACTCTGTTTTTGGCTTACTTCTGTATTGTCTTGAAAAAAGATGTGTGATTTACAGGTTTCATTTTTCTCTGAAGTAACATACTTCTGAATTTTCTGCAGGATAGTTAGAGCATTCACAGGAGTCTGAGTGAACAATCTGAGTTAAAGAAAAACTGCACAGAACTCAGGCATTGTAAATAGGTTAATTCAAGCAAGAAAGTTTTCTGAGATAGCTTTATTTCGGCTTGTGAATTTTAAATTCAGAGTGAACGTGTGTCTAAGTCTTCTTTGTTTGTCCTCAGCACTTTTTTACATGGGTTCTAAACAACCAGCTCCCTATTCAGATGTGTGAGTTGCTTTCCTGCAGTTTGGTAATCAGTCAGAGAAGAGAAGAGTGAGAGAGTTTTTCTGTGCTCAGTGGCTGGAGTTGATCAGCACTTTATAATTGCTGGCGCTGCAGTGGGCAGCAACAACAGAAACAAGCCTGTTTAGCTGTTGTAGCTTCATTCTTTGTCAGCTGATCTACGAGAAGATATATGTGTGCAATTGACTGGGCTTATACATTAGCTCCAAGCCAGAATTCATACTGAAGGATCCTTCATGTGGAAGAGACATCATGTGTAATCAGGTATATGCTTCTCTCTTTAGCTCTTTATATGCAATTGTGTGTGTAAATATAATCTTTTTATCCAAATTTTACTCCTGATTCAGGTAGTCTCTGCCCAGTGGGCTCTGTGTGGGAATCCTGTTGCATCAATTTGAGTGGTTACTTCTTCAACAGTTGGCTACAGTTTTGTGTGATGATTTGACTAAAGAAAACCTATGTAACTCCAGGGATCCAGACCAGAGGTACTTCTGATGTCCTGCAATGTGATGTCACATAGGTGAGTCAGACAAGAACGTATTTGAGAAATTATTGGTAAATATTAGAGGTAGCATCTACGTGTGTTCAGAAGTTTGTACCCATTGAGTCTGCAAATGTTCTTGCAACAAGGTGAGTAAAACAAAAGATTTTTTTAAATAAACACATACTAACAAACATGCATAAGTATTTCTTACCTGTCCATTAGTAACTACATGTTTTAGGTGACAGTCCAAAAACATACATATGTTTAATGAGCAACACCACTGAAGTCTCGCACATTATTGGAATCACAACTACCTCAATACTAGAAAGTATTGTATTACTAATAAAATGTTGTATGAAGAAGTATAATTTGAGTTCTGTATTTTCTGACTGCTTCTTTCTCTGCAGGTTATCTTATCTCGTAGGGGAGCTGGAGCTCTTGCTGGAGGCCTCCATCCTGTGTTGGAGGCTGCATCATACATTGGCGCTGTTGGCACTGAAATTCCCTTTCCCTTTCCTGTCAACATTTGCGAAATAAGAGGAGATACTCCTAGCACAGACACCACTAGTACTTTAAGCCCAACAATTATGCTCTGGTCCGCTGCTTTGAAAGAGAAAAGAAAAACAAAACAGCTTTAGGGACAGAAGGGGAAAGTTTCCCCAGTTTATTCTTTAACAGTATTAGAATAGAAAGAAACAAAGCTCTGCCAAATGGGTTTAGAAAGCCAGAGGCTATACAGAGCATAGCAGGTGATGGCAAAATTCAGAATCAATCACTTTTTGTATTGTATTTAGTACTGAATTTCATACATTTATAATAATCATCTCTTCAGTACAAACCTCTTGCCCAGCATTGATATCCTGGCAGGTATTATAAATTAAGCATGATGACTCCACTATTCAATGTCTACAGAAAATACAAAATTATTAAAAATGGACAAATAATTTATGTGATATTTTTATTCTTTACTGAGTTCATGGGGTTCATTTTTTCTTATTTTCATTGTCATATGTTTGATAACTTTGGGTTACAAAACACATGCTTTTATTTATTTCTAGGAAATTACATTAAAGATTTTGCTCAGCCTAAGCTAGTGCAAATAATGGAGAACAGAAACAAGTATTGTTGTATATTATTTGTTCATTTCAGATCAAATAGCATTTAATGTGTGCTTGTGTTTATATAATAAATTCTACCACCTCAAATATTTAGCTTTTTCTACTAAAAAAAAAGTTATTTTACTACAAATTTTTAGACCATTGCTACATAGGACAAACACATCCAAATCAAGGCTTTTTCAAATATTTTTCTACCAGATGAAATTTTTAGATACAATGCATAAATAAAAAGATTTCACAGTGAAATTTTTCAGAAAATTTACTGAGTGATACCTCCATTTTCAGTGGTTTAACACCGAGAAAAAAATATTTATTTCATTTAAAATTTACACTTATGTGCTTATTTGGCTTTACTGTGTTATGAGATATCTAAGGGTATATGTTTATTGTAAAATACACTTGCATGTTGCTTCAGGTAAAAGGATTATATAAAACATGTATGTGTGTGGACCTACTGCCCCCACCAGACTTTTATATGTTGAAACAAGATGGAACACCTTCGGTTACAGTGTTGGTGAGGGTGGAAGTGCTAATCCCAAGACTTAAGTTTATAGAATATTTACTAGAGATGCCTTTTAAAAGATGAATAATTCGACACTGTTAACTTGTGCTCTTTCTAAACTGGTGTTTGCATTTTTGTACTAGAGTGTACTGTAGAATTGCATTCCCTGGTACTCAGAGGTGTCGGTAAAAGTCATTAAAGGTAAATGTCTGTAAATTACTTTCAGGGTCATATCTTGTATATGTCTCTCCTTCTGCTGATTTTTTTTTTTTTTCTTTCCTTCTCAGTTAAGTAGAAGTATCTACTCTTAGGAATATTTCAGTCAAAGGCATAACCTTTACTCTTGTCTCTCTTTTTCCCTGTCTTTCAGATAGGCAATTGCAAGGAGTAATTGTTAAAGAAGCAGAAATTTCAAATCCTCACATGGTTCATTAAATAGCTAACATTCTGTTCTTATGTATGAAGAACAATGTTTTTAAAATAATTTAATTGTCTAAGCCAAATAAAATTTATTCAGCATAACAGCTGTATCATACAATCTTACAGACACTGCAAGACATAACTGTACTACTGGAAGTAAATGAAACCCTCTGTTACAGATATTTAATTTTTTTAAAAGCAGGAATATAAGGGTTCCCATTAAATTCTGCTTATCTTGAAATGCAGAAGCTTAGCATAGGGACTAAGACACAGATAACTAGGCCTGCCACAATTTTAATCTTCGCTCCATTCAGTGGACATTGCCATATATTTTTAACCTCTTATCTCTGACCTAAGATGTGCATTTGATGTTGAATGGTGCCCTTTCTTGTCAAGAGCTGCTAAAGAAGTCAAAAATGAGTATTAAAGTCTGCTTTTGAAAAAGAAATAACACTTGAATATTGAACAGGGTTCTGTACCAATATTATGCCCATCCTGTGCAACACAAGTTGAAAGCAAGCATGGATTCCAATGTACTATGTATTTGACAACAGCCTCTTAAGTTTTAATGTATGCTTTTTTGTGCCAAAATATCTGAAGGGTGTAAAGATGTACTGTCTGCCTTTCCTCACCTAACCCATACTGCTCAGCACTCAGGAGCTCTTAGTGCACATCAGCAGTGACAAGAGTTATCAACTGAATATTCATGGGATTCCTTTCATTTTAGTACACTTTCTCATTCTGTCTCATTGTAATCTTTTCCCTTTCATAAGACTTTTTACAATGCAGCATCCTTCGACATACGTTATTCCTTCTTGATTTTCAAACATATGTTGGGCAAAGTTGTAAGGCTCATAAAACAGTAGTTCCTACTGTCCTGAGCAATTGCCACATTGCAGATTTCCTATGAATAAAATATTACATTTTTAAGTACTGAAAAACAAAACCAACCTCACTATTGAAGAATCCCACAACAGATAGCAAGGATATACAGTTCACTCAGATGTGGCTATTACAGAGCAGTCACCTAAAATTATCATGCTTTTAGTGCTGCTTTCTGATTTAATCCAATTGCTATTTCAGAATAAGTGGAAATGCTAGAACCCTGTTCACCTAAGAGGGGCTGGCAACAACCTTAAATATCAGTAAGAAAAGCTGAAATGCTGACCTCTACATTCCTAGGTGTTTCAGAGTGAAATTAGGGCTGAAATCTTGCAAACAGGAGGCAGTTGCAAAACTGTCGCTCACTTCATGGGTGCTGCATTTGACTCAAGGCTAGAGTTTGTGCCTTCCTGTCTTTGTATATACATTCTATAGTAGAATCTGAATATGTGCAGTTTCCTTTTAATTTTCTTCATAATTAATCAAAAACTACTATCCTTACTCTGCCTTCACACATCATCTCTCAGACACTCCACACTCCTGATCATCGGAACATTGGGATGGCTTCTGTGAATCCCTGTCAGTGCCATGAGACACCACAGACAGCAGAGCTGACATTGGAACACTCTTTTAAAGCGGTTTTCTATTTATAAACCACACATCAGTGGCTACTAAGCTCACTCAAAACCCTTGTGAGCTCCAGGCAGAGACCTTTCCTTTTTACAAACAGCACTGTGTTCTGCTCTGAAAACTGATGGTGGCAAAAGCAAATGCAGAAATCATCCTGCATCTTCCTCCTGACATCAGTATTCCTTACAACTAAACTCAGTTTTAGTTCCAAAAGATTACATTTTGTTATTGTCCCTCTTTGTTAGGTACAAGCACATAGCAATTATCTGGCTTCCTATCTCTGTCCGTTTTACTGTAAGAGACAAGGATTTCTTTTTTTTTCCACCAGAATGGAAATGCAAATATTATTATTGAAAGCAACAAATGAAAACTTTGAGGATGAAAAATGAGTTTTATCCGCTAACATTTCAGTGATTCCAAATATAGGATTGCGACCTTTCCAAATTACAGCTTTCACATTATAATGCAAGGCTTTTTCAAAAAGAAAATAATTTTAATTTTATTAATGGAAAATAAATGTGTGCCTTCATATAATAAAAGGAAAAAGTGTGCGTATTTTGCCCCTGCTGTATACATCAAAATAAAAGTGTGAAGATAAACATCAAAAGTTGGGGATCCTGTTTCATGAAACCTGTACATCTGTACTGTTATCAACGTATTCCTGTACTGTCTTAAAACAGGCCTGTTTCTGTACAGTTGCAGTAACTGGATTTACAGGGGCTAATTTTTATTCATAGCTAGATAAAAAAATATATATACATTCCCTGAATCAAAGTGAATTAAAAGGAAATGACATGCAAGGGGAGAAGGTAGCTCAGATTTCTCATCAGCAGTCTAATCATGAGTGACCCACAGGCAACTCAAAAGCTGCCTGTACAATTACTCATGGAGTCTGCTTAGAAACAGGCATCACTGCCAGGAAAATCTTTCTTACCTTGAATCCAAGTCTAGTGATGGCCACCTATAAAAGGAATTGGAGGGAGGAATGCAAAGTGCAAAGCACTGCATTAAACTGACACTATATATCACTGTTGGGCAGGCTGTACATTTTTATGCGGTGCATTTTACAGACATAGATAAATATATGCAACTAAGATAAGCATGAGCAACAGGGTAATTCCTAGTCTAGTTTCTCTTTTCAGTTGTACCAGTCTCACTGAAGTTAATAGAGCTGGCTCAGTATGAGAGACAAAACTTTTTGAATGTGCTGGGTGAGAGAGTGGTACTTTCTGTCTCATACCATGCTACAGGCACACTAAACACTGTGAACTTCCAAGTAATGAAAAGCTGTGAGATCAAAGCACAACTGCTTCTGTAGCCACCATGGCTAAAACCTGATCATGGTTTAAGTGACTTCAAAAGCATTAGGTAAGGGATGACTTTAGCATTTGAACTTAACCTACAGTGATACTTCAGCAACATATAAAGGAGGTTTTTCTGCTGTCTATTGTTCTGCTAGGGACAGATGTAATCAGTTTTCAACCACTAGGAAGGAAGTATTTATTAGTATTTTTCACAAAATACTTTTTTCACCAGAATAAATCTATGTCGGTGTACGTGGAAGGTAGGATTCAAGTAATTTCCAAAATCATATGAAGTTCTTTCAACAATTTCAATAAAAAAAGTTTGTGTGTAAAGAAAACTTGAATGTTTTGACAGTTTAGTTGTCCGTTTTTAATGAAGTAAATACAAAATAACAACATGAACAGCATAAAAAGGATTAAAAATAATACAAAACAAATAAAATCTTTTCAGCCTAACAAAATGTGCCTCTGTACCTGGAATAAAGTTTTACTTCTAGTTATTTCCCTGAGAAAAATGCCACAATAACTAACTCTTGCAGGACTGGTTTATGATGAAATGAAATTATTCTTTCCACTTATTTGACAGCTGATCTGAAACAACTGATTCACTTACTCATTTGCAGAGAGACAGAATGATGATTTTGAATACAGTATCTTAATATATTTTAGTAGTACATTGTTATGTATCCACATACGATGTTTTAAAGTTTGCATATTCAGTGCAAACACTGACTGATGTTACTGTACAAAATATTACATATTGAAAACACAACATTCCAGCTTGGCGGGGAAATCCAGAAGAAAAAAAACAGGCTGATTAAATTACTGAACTAGAAGATGGCTTCTTCTCATCACATCATTTCTCCAGCTTTTTGCTATCTTTTTGCTATTATGTCCTTCAAGTGACAAGCAGATATTTTTTGTTATTTATTCCACCACCAAACCACTTTTAAAAACCAGCAGTTTATATGGGGCAAATCTGTGCCAATAGAACCTTTTTTTAACTAATCTGAAAAATGTGGGATGCTTATGTATTGTTGTTTATTATACTAATTGAGTTTCATGTAATTTAAACAGTTTTTTACTAATAAGTTCAATTATTACTGAAGATACTCAGGGTTACCTCCCTAAAGAATCTGTGGAGTAAGCTTTTTTACTATTGTGTCATAATACTGAAAGATGTTACTTTTAGATTTATGCACTTGAAGAAGAACATTACATCAGTGCTTTTTAACAGTTAAGGATTTTATAAGAATTGAGATCCTTAGCTGGACAGATTTGCAAACTCTGAGAATTTCCACTAAAATTAATTTTTATCTTTCCATTGCACAACCTCTCTCAATGATTTCTCAGCAGGCTTGGGAAAGCAGAGACATCCCAGCTGACTGGAGACTGGCAAATATTGTCTTGATTTTCAAGGAGGGCAAGAAGGAGGATCCTGGAAACTACAGACCTGTCAGTCTCACTTCAGTACATGGCAAAATTATGGAGATTATCCTGAGAGATCTTGAAAAACACCCGAAAAACAACAGTCATTGGTCACAGCTAGCACAGCTTCGCGAGAGGAAAGTCCTGCTTATCAAACCTAATTTTCTTTTATGACAAGGTAAGTCACCTGATTAATCAAGGGAAGCCAGTTGATGTAATCTTTTTTGGTTTCAATGAAGCTTTTAATACTGTCGCTCACAGGATCCTGCTGGATGAAATCTCCAGCACACAGCTGGATAAACGCATCATGTGATGGGCGAGCAACGGGCTCACAGGTTGGGCACAAAGGGTTGTAGTGAATGGGGTGACATCAGAGTGGTGACCTGTCACTAGTGGGGTTTCGCAGGGCTCCATCCTCGGCCCTGTGCTCTTCAATATCTTCATTAATTGCTTGGATGCAGGACTGGAAGCGATACTAATGAAGTTCACAGATGATACAAAACTGTGAAGAGCTGTTGACTCCTTTGAGGGCAGGGAGGCCCTGCATAAAGACATAGACAAATTAGGGGACTGGGCAATCACCAACCATATGAAGTTCAATGAGGGAAAGTGCCAGATTCTGCACCTGGGATGGGGCAACCCCGGATGTAGGGACAGACTGAGGAATGAGAGGCTGGAAAGCAGCACTGCGGAAAGACACTTGGGGGTCCTGGTTGATGGCAAGTTGAACATGAGTGAGCAATGCCCTGGCAGCCAGGAGGGCCAACCCTGTCCTGGGGGGCATCAGGCACAGCATTGCCAGCCGAGCAAGGGAGGGGATTGTCCTGCTCTGCTCTGCACTGGGGCAGCCTCATCTTGAACACAACTTCCTTGTGAGGGAAAAAGGAGGGGTACACAGGTAGGTAATGGTGTCTTCTCTGTGGTGACCAGTGACAGGATCCCGAGGAAATGGCCTGAAGTTGTGCAGGGGGAGATTTAGGTTGAATATTAGAAAAAGGTTCTTCACCCAGAGGGTGGCTGGGCACTGGAACAGGCTCCCCAGGGAAGTGGTCACAGCACCAGCCTGACAGAGTTCAAGAAGCATTTGCACAGTGCACTCAGGCACATGGTAACGGTGCTGTGCAGGGCCACGAGTTGGAATGGATGATCCTTGAGGGTCCCTTCCAATCCTTCTGTGATTCTGTGATTTTTTGATCTCCAAATATATTCAAAATCAAATTGTCTAATAATAAGCTTCCTTAAGGGAAGTACTTCTGCAATGAAAAATATATAAGGCCCTGCATATTAGAGTATTATATGTGGAGGAAAGAGAGGGATTGTTATGTGGACATTCTTCTCTGTTCAAGTGAAAACATTGGTTGGGCTGAGATAGTAAGGTTATCCCAAAGCAGTGAGACAAGTTTCCACTCAAATTAATTGCAAACTCCTATAGACTCAGATTGACCATTGTATTTAAGAAAGGGAACTCAGAAAACTCACAGTATCGTCTGAGAAAAATGTGTAGGCTTGGGCAATTTCTTTGAGAAGTGTAGGTAGTGATACGAGAGCTACTGTAATAAGTGAAATGAAAAGGAAACATAAAAATGATGATGTACTGTCTAATTTAGATGTATGGAGACTTTGTAGCTTATTTTTCAAGACTGACTCATTTACCCATTCTGAACACATAGAAGAGATTTCAATAAAAAGTAAATGTAACCATTTGATTTTGAACTCTGTTCTCCTTTGCCCTTCATTGCAAAGAGATTCTTCCTGCTTTCTTAAGTGATTTACTGCTAAACCCAAAAGTTATTCAGTAATACTAAAAGGGGGTGGGCATTTTCTCAAGCCCAAGTTTGTCATTATTGCTTTGAGTGTGAAATCTTTCACAATCTTACACACAGCATGCATTATAATGTTGGAAAATCATGAAAAAAGAAAATCCTCAGTGTTACCGAGAAAGCCTCTGGGATCTCAGATGTCAGTTCGAGGAGAGAGATTGCTCTACCTATAAATTCATCTTTCCCAGAACTGACATCCAAGGTCCCAGAGCCTTTTCCATATTGCTAAAGATTTTTTTCATGCAATTCCAGCAACGCAGTGCATTCCATTCTTCACAAGAAATGTTCAGCTATTCATATTGCAGACAGCCAGACATCTTGCTGACTTTCTAAGAATATTAGAGTTATTGGGAACAGAGGTACCAAAATACAACATTGTACTAAATTTTCAATAACATTTCAGAAATTAAAATCCACTATATATATCAAAAGAAAAATATAATCTGGAAAAAGCAAACAAAATAATTCTAACAACAACAAAAAAAATGAATTAAGTATAATCTGTTAAAAATGCTGGGTGTTCTCATTTTATTTTGTGTGTGTTTGTGTGTATGTGTCTCTCTCTCTCATGAGCATAAGCTAGGAGAAGTGCAAACATATCTATCCTGGGCTATCAGTCTCACTTTGGTGTTACAGCAGCTTCCTCTGCGCACTGAAAACACTCTGATTTCAGCTAAAAGCAAGTAACAGTCACAGATCAACTGCATTAAAGGACAAATGTACATTTTTGTCACTGAGATTCGTCTCTCTTCAAATTTACTCTTTTAGTTACAATTAGCAAATGCTTGGAGGCTTTCGAGACAATTTTTATCTTCATGTGAGTTTTAGGGGAAAGCAATAATGAGTTGTATTTAAAACAAGGTAGAGATGTGCTATGAGGTATAGTATAGAGGTGTACTACTAAGCTCTCAGGGATATTCATTTGAGCAACACTTTTTCCAAGTTAGAAGCATATAGCTATTTTTAAATTCAGAATAAACAGAGAAACCTTTTCAGATTCACACTACAGCAGCTGTATTTTGAGGCATCCCTGACAGATGAAAAGCTCCAAGGTACCATTACACATTTTTACTCATTAATAGACCAGAATGGATCTGTTGTTATATGACCACAATATGAGCTCCAGATGTATAATGTAAACATAACACACTGCTTTACAGGTGAATATTTTAAGTGCTTTAAAGATGATTTCTGAGTTTTGATGTGAGTTGATTTAATTGACAAAGTAAACATGAACCTGAGTGACATTGCAGTCACTTGCCTGAGTGCACCTTTTTTTCAGGGTGTGGGAGGAAAGGGAGATAGAAAGAAAGAAGGAAAAAAGAAAAAAAATTGAAAAAAAAGGGAAGGGAAGGGAAGGGAAGGGAAGGGAAGGGAAGGGAAGGGAATTGGAGGACAAGAGGGAGGGAAAAGAAAAGTCTTCATTTGCTTCATTTTCAGGTGCTCCTCTGAAAACCTGTACAAATGGCCCTAAGGACATGAATCCGTGCAGCATAGCAAATCCCAGCTGAGGTCAGGGAACTTCACAGAAACTAAAACATCTGTTGTTGTATAGTCAGGTGGGTAACTAGGATTTCAGCTGAGAGGAATTCTAAAGGCAGCTGAGATTCTGATAACTATTATTTTTATACATTTCCAACTGAAGTTTTGGAAGCTTAAGTGATCCAAATAATCATTATCAATATATGTAATAGGATCAGAATTTTTGGAGGATAGGCTTGCCTGACTGAGGTATTTTTGTTCTGATATTAGGTCTTTTGGGAAATTTTTCTCTTTTGCCTGCCTTTCAGAATCACAAGGCCTTATTTCAGTCATTGTCATGACTGCAGCACAATAGCTGCATCAGCCATCACTTTTGAGAAGATGCATGCTTTCTGGCTGAACTGCAAAAATGCTTGTTACTGTTGACAACCACTTAACATCCAGAACAAATAGTTTTTCACACTGAAAACAAAAATATTAATTGATTTTAGATACAGTTATGGTTTTTAACAGCAGATTGGACAGCTCTGCGGTCTGGGAAGCAGCTAAATTGTCTTTCGTTTTCTTTGTACCAGACATGCATAAAAATTTGGGAAGTGTATTTTGTCTGTCACTTCTGCTAGCAGCAGACTAAATTTGCCTACATCTGGCTTCATGTCCTATAAAGTAAGTTTCTCTCTCTTTAAGCTCTGTCTTGTTTGGATTGTAATTACACAAAGGATAAAAGGGTAAGGAGTCTGTGGGGTCCTTACTTAGGCTTTGGTGGGATCCATTCCCACATTAACCCCTCTAAAATCTTTCCGAGTCTTATTTCTTTGCTTTTTTTTTAATGAGCACCGGTCCCAGCAGAGCAACAGACCCAGAAGGAAAGAAGAGGAAATATATTACACTTGCACAGTGACAGGATTTCCCTGAATACCACCAAGCTCCCAGCACTGGGCAAGTGGCAATTTGAGCTCAGCAAAAAAAGGGACACAGAATCATAGAATTATTTGAGTTGGAAAGGACCTTGAGGATTATCTATTTCCAGCCATAGGCAGAGATGCCACCCACTAAATCAGGTTGTTCAGGGCCCCATCCAACCTGGCCTTAAACACTTTCAAGTTTGGAACATCCACAACTTCTGTGGGCAACCTGTTCCGGTGCCTCAACCTCTTCACAGTGAAGAATCTCTCTTTTAATTTAAAATTGTTCCTTCTTTTTCTATCACTATCTGCTGTGCAAAAGGTTACTCTCCCTCCTTTTTTTAAGCCCCTTTAAACACTGGAAGGCTGCAATGAGATCACTCTGCAGCCTTCTCTTCTCCATGCTGAGCAATCCCCTGCGCTCTCAGCCTGTCTTCATAGGAGAGCCCTCTGGACGACTTCCAGCCCTCTGATCAACTTCGTGGCCCCCAAGAAGCAGCAGAGCCTCGTCTTTATTTTGCTGAGGACCCCAGAGATGGACATAGTACTCCCTGGTACTGGAATCTCACCAGAGCAGAGGGACAGAATCTCCTCTCTCAACCTGCTGGTGACCTCTCTTCTGATGCAGTCCAGGATGCAGTTTGCCTTCTGAGTTGCAAGCACACATTGCTGGCCCATGTCCAGCTTTTCATTCACCAGAAACCACGAGTCCTTCTTCGCAGGACTGCTTTCAATCTCCCAGTCTATACTCCTATCTGGAATTGCTGTCACCCAGGTGCAGCACCTTGCACTTGGACTTGCTGAACTTCATGAGGTTCCTGTGAGCCCAGTTCTCAAGTTTGTCCAGTTCTCCCTGGATGGCATCCCATCCTTCTGTTTTGTCAAATGCACTGCTTTGTGACGTGTGCAAACTTTCTGAGGGTGCACTTGATCCCACTGTCCATGTCATTAATGAAGATACTGAAGAGCTCCAGACCCAACACTTGAGCCCTGGTAGACTCAACCCCTATTGAGGGACACCACTCATCATCAGCCTCCACATGGACAGAGCAGTTGACCACAATTCTTTTGCTTGCTCCATCCATCCATCCATCCATCCATCCATCCATCCATCCATCCATCCATCCATCCCCTTATCCACAGAATAGTCCACCTTTCAAACCCATATCTCTCCAATTTAGAGATAAGGTTGTTGTGTGGGGCTGTGTTAAAGTCCTTACAGAAGTCCGTGTAGCTGACATCACTCTATCTTCCCTTGCTGACCATTGCAGTCACTCCCTCACAGAAGGCTATCAGATTGGTCAGGCATGGTTTGCCCTTATTTAAGCCATGTTGGCTGTCTCAGATCACCTTCTTGTCTTGCATAAGCCTTACCATTGCTTCCATGAGGATCCTATCCTAACATAGGAAAGATTTACAGATGTTTTACAAAGATAGACATTTCTTTAACATGTAAGGTTTAAATACTCTCATCTAGCTAATATCTCCTTGTTGATGATTATCCCATTCTTTTTTGTATGATACTGTACTTTTAGACTCTAGTGTCTTACATATGTTCATGCCCACACAGATAAAGAAGCAATAAAAGTGTCTCTGATAAGGACAACTCAGAGGTTTCTTAGAAAATAGTTAATTCCCTCTATAGTAAATGTAGAGAAAAAGACAACATAAGAGAGCAGTTCTTAGAGGGGACAGCTCTAGACTCTAACTAAACCATTGCAGCTCATATGGCAATATCATGCTCTTCAAAGATATTGTCATAGTCCTGTAGGTAGAATGCAATTACTTTTTTTCCTGATGCAAGATTTTATCCTAGCCACAGCCTCATACATCTGCTGCATCTGGTTCTGGGCTCTTTGCAGCATCTGCAAGCTGTATGTGGGCATCACTTGAAACTTTTCACATGATGGTAAAGTAGGGTAGATACAAATAAAATGCTTTATTTGGGACACCATATGCTGGAAAGGATGGGTGTAAAATAGCTACATGACAAGAGAAATTCATCCATTTGATAGAAACCTACTCTAGAGCTTAAAAATATCTTACTTAGGTAAAACATATAGGCTCTTTTCTGCCACTCTTCTGTCGAGCCATTTTTCTGCCTAGAGATGTAAAAAAACCCTCAAACAGTAATGAAGGTTGGTTAAAAAAGAAGTAACTAATATTATATAGGAGTAACACCATTGGCTTTAGGTGTTCCTTTTCCTCATCTGTAGAGGATTGCTTGTTTTGGCTTTTCTCAAAATTCTCTAAAACTTTTTGAAATTTCTTCAGCTAAAGATCAACCCTTCTGTATCAGTTTTCCCTAAGCAGAAATTTCAGAGTCTGAAGGCAACTATGCAGACACCCATTAAAGAATAAGGAAGGAAACACAAGGGAAACTTCCCAACAAACCAAAGCCAATTTAGGTCTAATTTATATGTCGCCTTTGGTGTTCACAAAAATGTAGCAAACTAGAGGAAAATCATTCTTTTTTCTTTTTGTTTCTTTAGTCATCATTGTAGCTGTGTAGGAGAATATCATGTCAAGGTTTGTTTTTCCTACTTAAAGTTGTGCAAAAGGTTAACAAGCAGTGAGAAAGAAAAAAGAAACAACCCCTCCCCCCACAAAATTAAACAAATGAGAAAGAGCAGAGAAGCATAGAAAAAAAGGGGAAAAAAGATTTTAGATCAGGAGAAAATGAAAAGTTACAAGGCAGCTGCTTGCAAAGACTTAAAGGAGGAGCAGCAAAGGTACAACTGAGAGAAGTAGAATCCAAAGGCCCATGAAGACACAGGCAATAACAATGGTCGTGGCTTCAGGCTCATCACTTTTCCTCTGTTTTAATAATCTAACATCTCTAGAGTATATACCCATCATCTTTCAGTACCTCCAAGACAGTCCACCAGTGAACTTTGGGGGAACTAGTGTTTTACTGAGGAATTAAAAGCGGTATATAAAAATTTAAACCTACATTTTGCTATTTAGCATATACAGTAAATGATTAGAGTTTATTAATTAATCTGGGCTTTCATAAACCACCAATGTATTTGAGCAGATTTTTTTTCACTCTTTTCAGAAGAATAAGTAGCATGCAGACATTTTAATAACCTCATGTCTCAAGTGTATAGATTTCTAGTACCTGCAAGAGGCATGATTCATCTGTCGACCACTTAATTTCCTAACTTGAAGGATAGTAAGCTATTTAAACAGAAGGGGAGAAATGCATGATGAAAAATAAAGAGGTCATTCTATTTTTAAGAACTTAGCCTGCATCTCCTGGTTTTACTTGTTAAATGTTCTCATCCTTGATAAAATTGTAGGCTATCTTCTGTCAAGCACAAATGAAGACCATATAAGTATAACCAGGTAAAATGTAACCAGGCAGCTGATCTGTTTCTTGCATCTTCATAGTTTATGGGATTAAAGCATGACAAGCAGGAAAGTACAGGGATCACAGTTACATAGATCAATCTTCATTTAGGATTGTTACTTTGATGTGATCCAAGTAAATTCCTTTTAAGATGCAAGGATGTGGTTGCCACTTAAGGTGATTAAGTGTAATCTAGTTTGATACAATATATTACAATATAACTTTCTTTCCAGGTTCTTTTCTGAAGATTCAGGAAATTTTACACTTACATGTTTCTGCTCACTGGGAACCTATTTCTACAAACTTATTGAAACAGTAAATTGAGTGGGGGAGAAAGGTTACCAGTTTTCCTTCTTCAGAAGTATCAGACAAATGCTATTATAAATAAATTTAAATATTATACATCTCTTACATCTGACCTAACCTAAGAAGGTTAATAAAGTCCTCCATCTAGTTTGTCTGTCTGAAGGCTTGACAACATCTCTTGACTAGAGTCTCAAATGCATGGCTGGTAGGCCAATGTGAAATAGACCCAAACCCAGATAGCATCAAAGTGCATCTGTCTGAGCTTTTCCTCTGAAGTAAGAACATTAGAATGATTGAAAAAGTTTAGAATTTGAAATTTAGTTTTAAAATGAAATTAACTAATATCATAATTTTTGAAGAAACCGAAGGATGGCATACAATATAAATAGAAATAATTTGTTAAGAAATATTTCTCAGAGAAACCTTTAATCAAAGCTGGCTACCTGAAACTAGTGAAGCATACATAAATATACAAATTTCTCAGCATGGGATAAATTAGAATATAAAGATTAGACAGTCCATCAGGAAGTGGGCTGTTATATCATCACTTTTCCCTTTTTCCAGCAGAAAAAGCAACATGCTCTTTTCTCTAAGGCTGTCATGGCCACAGTGAACAGTTTGCACTGATGAAAACTGTCTACAAAGAGGAAAAAATTAAAGATCTCATATTATTGCACTTAGCATGACTAATCAAATAAGGTACATGAATTTATCCTTTGCAAATTGCACTGCACATATAAATTCAATTGATGACTGTGGTGAACAGTTAGTGAATTATATCATGATTAATGGAAACTGGAAGATTTCAATCCGTGCTCTTGCCAGAGATATAAAATAGTGTGTGCAGTTGTATATGACTGCCTGGCTGAAGACTTGACACTCAGGCAAATAAATGAGTCTGACAAGCATCTGGCCACTGCCTTTGCAAAGGAGTCTGCACATGTCTTTGCAAGTGAAATTACTTGCAAGAAAAGCATGTAAAATCTGTTGATTAGCTCATTAATTTGTACTCTCCCTTTATCCCCCCACCTAAGTCAGGGAGATACACAGATAGATTTAAACTGGAGAGCCTTACATAGTTCTCTTCAAGTTCTAAGTTTTCTAAGTCTGTCTAGTTGGAAGTACTCTCCAACTTGCTCCCTATATCAGTCTGCTACTTAATCATATTACTTTGTTGAGAAAATGCTAGTATTTCGTGCATCTCCTTGCACTGAAAATCCCCACTCTAATGTTTGAGTGTTTTCCAGCTAGTATCAGCAATGTAAGCTCACACACTGCATGAAATCTCTCATTTCAAGACAAAATTCTGCTCAGGGTAAGTAAGAAGAGAGCATAAAAGACAGAGCAAGCAAAGGAAAAAGGAGTATTGTCAATGCTTTTTCTCAATTACAATCAAAGTCCAGCTTTAGCTCACCTCCCCTATTGTTAATCTTTGGTCAATCTCTGAGTCCTTTCTCCCCCTGCAGACTTATTCTTTCTTAACTCTCACATCTTTGCCTCCCTTAAGTCTTAACACTTTATAGCTAGAAGCTTTTTCTTCGTGGCCTCTCCCCATGATATCACACCATTACCTGAGTCCCACACTGGCTTCTGACTTCATTCCACAATCACTCTCAAAATCCTTTTTCTTGTCTTCAAGGTCCTATTCCTGCCTCTCTCTCTCTCATCTCTCTCTTATTTTGATGCCTGTGTGTATCTTATGTTCTTTCAAGCCAGAAGCATGACTTTCTCTAGCTCAGCTGTGAAGTCTGTGATGAAATATCATATGCACATTCCCCATGATTCAGCTTCTGAGATTCAGCGGAGAACACGCAAGAACAAAAGGAAAAAAACATGCAATCCTCAACATCACTATAATTAAAGTTCAGATAAAAACGTGTAGTAACTGGCTTTACCATAATCAAATTGGATGTAGCTCCTGACACTATTTTAACTTCAACATAACAAACCACATAAAAGTAGTGATGGCAAAGACTAGGAGACTGAAACATACTATTGTTTGTCAGCATATAGACCTCCTTCGCATGCAAGCTTAATGATGTATCACACTTCCCACATCAGTGCTTTCTGAAGTTGTTTCCTAAAATTAATGAAAATGGGACAATGCTCTGCTCATGGCTCCCATGGGATCTTTAACGAAACAAAGGCTTAACGAAACATATCCCTATCTTCTGGACCTGTTCAGGTGGTCTTTGCCCTGGATTTATTGTCCTGCCAGACCAGAAAAAAACACACAAAACCACTCACTGAAGCTGCAGAAAAATCACATATCTTTACAGAAAGTAAGAGGGGAACCCCCAGCATTAAAGCAACAGGGTGTGAAAAAGGTTAAACAGAAAATATGGGCTTTTTTAAACATATTTGAAGAGGACACATTACTAAAAGTAGTTCGTCTAAAAAGAATAAATACTTTTAATTTCCTGTTCAAGATCTGGGAGGAGAAGGTGGAACTAATTAAAATTCAGTTTTTGAAATTCCAGTCTGTAAACAATCTCATTTGAAATTCAAGTGCCTCATACAAACCTTCCCAAAATCTCCATGGGTGTCAGGACAGTGAGGATGTACTATCAACCCCTGGTGGAAATTCCACTGAAAACAAATGTTCTGTCCAAGATACCGAATATACAAACCTTGACTTTGTTAAAGTCAGTAACAAACTGCTCATGAACTTCTCAAGGGCCACAATTTCAAACTGAATTTTTGTAAGAAATGTGACCCTGAAGATAAGCAAATTGTTAGAATTTTGCACTGAACATACTATATATATTTAATATATATATAAATATATATATATTCTCAGGTAAGTACATACACAAATTTCTTTCAGCATTTTAAGAGCTGAAAAAATATACAGGGGAAGTAGAAAGGTGATACATGAAAAACTATCTGAAAGTCTCATATCTCTGTGTTTCTTCTATTATATTCTTTCAAACTTCAACAAAAAATTCTGGAAAAACAACTCAGACAGTTAAAATTATTATTTTCCATTTATTCTATTTTTTTTTCCTTGTTTAGCCCCCTAAAAGCTGCCTTCCTTTGGAAAGGATGTTGAGGCCTTGCTGAAAAGCGTTGTGTACTATTTTACTTTTTTCAGCAAAAACTTGAAAACATATACAGATAAATCTTAAAAGCTTTCCTCATTGAAAGGTTGACCTTGAACACAAAGGCCATTTTAAATGGAATAAAAAGGTTTTAAACAAGCCCATGAATATCGACCAACTCTCCTTATAAACCCCTTGTAGTGCAGAAGGACTATTACGCTGCCTTGTTTTGGTTCTCATACAGCTCTGCCCAAAGTGCAGGAGTAAGACAGGAAGGTAGTAAGGGATGGCACAGTCTAAAAGAAAGAGTGATGAAATCCTCTTTCTTATATTTCAGTTGTTTCGTATCTATCCAAGCAGTGGAAGGCCGAATAAGAGCCTTCAGCATGCTGCTGTCCTGGCAAGGGAAACTTACTTCCCAGAGCAGTAGGAAGGTATATCTCACTCCGACAATCTGAGGGAGTTATGCTCAGACCTTTCTGGACCTGTGCATGATGTGTCTGCTGCAGTGTACTTCCTCAGGCACCTGGAGAAGGTAGCAGACTGGACCTTTCGTAAATATTGCTGTCCTCTGCCCAACCCATGAAGCAGAAAGCAACACACATAAGACATCCTGGTCCCAAGCTGTCCCTGGCATGATCAGTCATCATATGGCTGGTACAGACAGCTGAATCTGGGAGCTGGGACAGCTCTGGGGTCCCACACTGTGTACACGGGTCCACCCCATTTCCTGTATTAACACTACTCTTAAAAATGGGAAATATTTATATGTGATGAGGACATTTATCTTCAAGGGCAGGCTCAGAGAAGTGCTTTATGGAAATTAAAGTACCTGTAGTAATTAACAACTTTTGCTGCTGCTGAACTCTAGTGGGATGGAACTGTGAACCTGAGAAGATTTTAGATGTCATTACCAATCCCTTGTGTCGTCATTCTTTCAGTCATTCATTGACACATTCTTTCAAGAGAACGCACTTGCAGGAATAATTGGACTCTACCTCACACTCAAATTCAATAAAACTTTTTCTTCAGTTGTTTTTGTGATTCATGATGAGGAAGGATTGAAAAAAAAGTTAGGAATACAGAAAATTTCTTTTTTTTGAAACTGAAAAGTCTAATACCTCAAAATGATCTTCTGCAGCACTTCATGAAAATCAGATTTCAGTTGTCCTTGACAGGAAGACAGAATTGGAAATGTTCAGAGTAGCAATTTATAACAAACTGCTTTGGAAACAAATGTGACAGTAGCAATTTTAATGAAAAGGAGAAAGGCTAGAAAACTCAGGTTAGGTTTTCAAAATCTCTGAAGTCTCCAAATGAGATATTTGCTGCCTCGATAACAAATGCAAGATCTGCACTTTACAAAGAAAATGTAACAAGTAAAAAATTATGATTGACCTGACAAAAACCAGTAGGCAAAATCATGAACTGCTTATACCGAGAACTTATCCCACTGTCCAATGCAACTTTTTTGCCATCATGTATTTCTTTGTCTAGTTCTATTTTTCTATATTGTTTTTTTCATTTCCCCCTTGAACTTTAGCTCTTATGGACAGAGACTTTTATTTCCATTTCTGTATACTCAGTGTCTTGCTCATTAGGGATAGGGGCTTGATCTTGACTGGACATCAAGTGCCCACCAAAATTGTTCTATCAGTCCCCTCCTCAGATGGACAGGAGGGAGAAATTACAATGAAAGGCTCATGGATGGAGTAAGGATAGGGAGAGGTCACTCACCAATTACCATCACGGGCAAAACAGACGTGACTTGATTAAATTTTTTTTTAATTTGTTAGTAATCAATTCAGAGTAGGATGACAGGAAACAAAAACTAAACCTTAAAACACTTTCTCCCCACCATTCCCTTCCTCCTGGGTTTCCTTCAACTTCACTCTCAATTTGTCTTCCTCCTCTGCCCCAGTGGCACAAAGGGATGGAAAAGGAGATTGCCGTCAGGTCATCACACATTGTCTTTGCTGCTCCTTCCTCCTCAGGGGAGGACTCCTCACTCTCTTCCCCTGCTCCAGTGTGGGGTCCCTCCCACGGGAGACAATCATCCATGAATTTCCCCAATGTGAGTCCTTCCCACTGGCTGCAGTTTTCCACAAACTGCTCCATCATGGGTCCCTTCCACAGATTCATAAGTCCTTCCAGCAAACCCGCTCCAGTGTGAACTCCTCTCTGCATGGGTCCACAGGTCCTGCCAGGAGCCTGCTCAAGCACAAGCTTCCATGGGGTCTCAGCCTCCTTTGGGCATCCACCTGCTATGGTGGTGGGGGTCCTCCACAGGCTGCAGGTGGATCCCTGCTCTCTGTGGACTTCTATGGGCTGGGAGGGTACAGCCTCTCCGTGGTCTGCACCACGGCCTGCAGGGGAATCTCAGCTCCAGTACCTGGAGCACCTCTTCCCTCTCCTCCCTCACTGACCTTGGTGTCTGCACAGCTATTTCTCTCACATGTTCTCGTTCCTCTCTTCTGCCTGCTCCTTTTTGTCACAAGTTTTTTCCCCCCTTTCTTATCCTTTTCCCCCATTTGTTATTCCAGAGGTGTTATCAGCATTGCTCGGCCTTGCCCAGCAGTGGGTTTGTCTTGGAGCCCACTGGCATTGACTCTGCTGGACGTGGGGAAAGTTTCTGACAGCTCCTCACAGAAGCCACATCTCAGCCCTCCTGCTACCAAAACCTTGTCATGAAAACCCAATGCCATATCTCTGAGATGAATGCATGAAAACAGCATAGCCACTGATAGTTCTTGCTTGAAAAATGGTGAGCTATTTTCCAAGAAGAAAAAGAAAAGCTAATAATTTCTTTTCAGGTCCTTGATTATATAGAGCTGGCAGAGATGGTGCAAAGTCAAAAGTAGTGTGTTTTTTGAAGAGCTAAAATTTATCACATACTCATTCCTCATAGCTTTGCCTGGTTGTATGTGTGAACAACCGTCTCACCTAGACTACCTAACAAAGTTCCCACAATCAGTCCTCATTCCTTTCAGCCTTATGGGAAACTTTTGGCACTAAATCATATAAATAATGAATGAAGAAATCATTGAAGCAAGTAAGAGTGGCTGGCAAGGAAGCAAATAAATGAATCCCACCCTGAGTATTTTATTACCAAAACAAAAATCAGAGAAGATATTGAAAAAGAAAAACACATCATCTAGCACTTGACATCAGGGGATTGCTACCTTTGATTTTAAATTTTAACATTTAACTCATTTGAATTGCATTTTAAAAATAGTTTTGTTAAGACATAGGGATCCTGAAACACGTGTGTAAGCCAAAAAGCTCTGCATTGGCCTGAGCCTTGCTCAAGTAATTCACTGCCTACCCACTGACAGATCTTCTGTCTCCAAGCTTTGTCTGATCACTGCCCCTCTGCCTTCCCGCTCCTTCAACACACATTTTTTGTCTACAGTCATTGGTCTCCATCCTGTCAAGTGCCTCTCACCAAACTCTACACACCTTTGCCAGCATGGTGTAAAGTTGCTTGCTACACTCCCTCACATATTTTTCATTTGTCACTTTTGAAGCACACTACAACAACACAATATGATTAATAAAGATCAGAATACACGCTTGCATGTCTCAGTTACCACCTCTTGGTTCATTTCACTATCACCTTACAAAAACAATAAATTAAAACCAACAAAAATGAAACAAATCCCCAAAATCTAGAACTAGACATAGTCTTCTTTTTCTTTGTCTTTTTTTCTGAGGCTTCTGAAACAGAAAAATAATTTATCAACCCTTGAAATAATTGTTATGGGTCAAAAAAAATCAATGAAAATTGTGTCCATCAGAGGAAGCCATATGTGTCTCATATATATTCCCATGAACAATTGTTTCTGCACAAATTAAAGATAAATGAATAGTGAGTTATCCCATAATATTTTTTTTTCACTGAGTTACTGTAATTCATGTTAATATTTAATGATCATTTCCCTTATGTCTGGTAAGCAAAGAAAACCTTCTTGGGCTGCCCACAATTTGCCTGTGCTTCCAGAGTAGAGTGAAAAAAATAATGCAGTGATACTGAGTTCCTGTATCAGTGGCTGATTTAACCAGAAGGATTAACACAATATTAAAATTTCTGAAGAAGGCGGATGCTATGGCAACTTAACCTTTCTACTAAGAAATACAGAGGTGAGGAAAAAACATCTCTTGTTCTAGGGAATACAGAAACAATAAAACCGTCTATTCCCAAGTTCCACTTGACTTCCATTAGAAAAGCTGAAAGTTGAGAAACATATATCATCTATCAATATCTCTAAAAAGACATTGCATCTGCCTACGTATCCATACTAATGTATTCGTGCAGGAATAACTCAAGTTAGAGATAATAGCTTTGAGAATTTCCAGTAAAGCAGCTTTTAATCAAGATCTGTAATAGCTTAGAGAAGGTTCCTTTTTATTAAAAAAGAAAATAATTTCCATTTTCCAAACAAACAAGAAAAAAAAAGGAGTATAGTAAAAACAATTGCAAATCTGTTCTAAATTCACTACAAATGTAACTGTATATTTGTGATTATAAGCAATTAAATTTGTGAAAATTAGTTGTTCTTTTGTCCCTGCAAATTATGGAAAGTAAGAAAATATGAAGTAATTTTTAGCTGTCCTGTGTACTCCATAAAGCATATTTCTAACACTACCAATCTTCATGAGGAATACCTTTTGTCTTCCAAATGATAAAGAAATTGTGTATGCTCAATATTTACAATGCTCTATAGCCTTGCACACTAAATTTCCTTGCATATTCACCACTAATATCACCCCACAGAGCTGAATAGTTGACCAATAAATGAAGGACCTTATGTTCCATCATCCTTAATTTGGTAATAATGAATATCTGTGACAAACTCTGAAAGTGAAATTCACAGTTAGTGAATTACTGAGAGCCTCTACTTCAATGGCTAGTTAAAGAGGCATTCACAGCAGTCAGTGTGTGAAGCTCAGAGCCACAAAATGTGGCAGAGAAAACTAGGCTTCATCAAGGGTTTCAGAGATGTGAACTTTTTGTTCAATGGAGATTCAAGAAACCAAATTCTCACATCTTCCTGTTTATTCTGTGATATAGCCAAATTTTAAAACTCCTACATGGAAAATCTTTCTTGCCTTTTTCCTTGCAACTTTATTTTTGACAATTTCAGGGCTTAAACTTCTCATCAAATGCTACCAGTCCTCTGGAGTGCATCAAAATGCTGAGCAGTGGATGTTGACATTATCCCTTCAATTTTGCACTGCAGAACTGCATCTCATCAGAAAAGATATTTCTATTATTTAGATGAAGTTTGTATACTGAGTCCAGCTGGGAAGGCCTGCCAGTTAAGGTGGGTAAAAAAATAAATGTGTACTAACATATATCATGTTTCATGGTGAGATGAAATGCAACTTTGGAAACAGATTTGACATTTGAGATTTCCCTGTGTTGGAAAGGCAGAATTTGTTGCAGACATGAAAATGCTCAGTATGTGCATCTGGAGGAAGCTGTGCACAGTTCTCCGAAGCACCCCTGGCAGCTGATAATGGAGAGCTGTTGGCAGTGTTTAGAGAGGCAGATGCTTACCTGTGCTCCTACAGTGTGCAGTCTTGGCTTGATGACAAGGTGAGAAGAAGGACAAGCCATCACAGAGTGGGGGCAATTGGCAGCTGGTACCCTGCTGGGGAAGGGTAAACGGGTCACCTAGGGCTTCTTACTCATCTGTAGCAGAGTCATCAATCCATGACAGAAATATGCACTTTTCAGGAGATAAAGCAATTCCTTTCACAGGAGAATGGACAGAAATTAAAAAGTTGATAATTTAATGAGAATTAAACAAATTGTTTGCAGCTTGGTGTGTGATATATTGCAGACTGAAAAATATCATCTCTACCATAAAATTGCAAGGAGGCTTATCTGTGTACTAAATAAATGCAGGACTTGTTGAGACAAGTGGCAGGTGTTGCACTGGTGGTGTTCAATGTCAAGTGGATGCTACTGAAACTCTGTAGAGGGCACTCCCCTACAAAGTGCTTCTTCACATCTTTCTCTTGTTCAAGCTGCAGGGCAGGTTGTCTTACTTCCCCATCCGATGAACACAGACTATAGTTCATGAGTTGTTTATCATGACTCACTGATAGTGTGGAAGGTCAAAACCAGGAAAGTGTACAGTAAGCCAGAAAACAAAGAATCTACACACAAAAAACCCCCAAACAATCAACAAGAAAAAAAGAAATAGACCACCTGAACCCTTTCCTCTTAGCAGTGTTATTTCATGTTATCTCGCTGTGGTTGGGTGTATTTCCATCAAAGGTACTACAGCAGATCATGATATTCTGAAGTTGAAAGGTCAGTGACAAAGAACATACAGGGCATACAAGCATATTTATTTCATGCTTAGTCAGCTAATTTACTTGGGAGTTCACTGTCAATTTTAATAGTGGCAAAAATGTTTTTTAAAACATTTGTAAAAACTCAGAGTACTAAATACTGAAGTATCTTATAATTTAAATTTATTTAAAACTGAATGACAGTGGAAACATTAGACGAGAGGAACACATGAGGTATCACTTTTCTTGTCCTTGGCTGAAGATGAAACCACTTCAGGCACTGCTATTCAATATGTATTGAAATGTGAGAATGGCCAAGCATGGATAGTGAGACAGATGTCATTTGAATAAATGAACAAAGAGGCAGGGATGCCCAGATTGTATAACATGTGACAGCACAAAGATCATTCATTTGTCATATCTGTAAGATTGTTTCATACTGTCCTCACTGGAAAAAGGAGTCCAGGTGTTTTGATCAAAAGACTAGAGTCTTTAGGCATGTCATAAACATTTGTGAAGTCCAAAAATTTGATTCATCTGTTAAGTTTTGCTGAAAATAATTTTCATCAAAAGACGCTTACTCCATAATCTGCTCTCAGTAAGAAAACCTCTACTGAAAATCAGTGTACTTTCCAGGCTAAGCAGTGTTTTCAGTCATATTCATTGAGAATTATGTGTTCTGATACCCTAAAACTTTATTGACAGCATTGATATTGACCAATGGCTTAATGAATTACAGAGGTTTGTCTCCTAGCAGAATTAAAACATGACATCTGATGACGCATGTAGTAAACTGGCCTGTGTTTTGTGTCATCATCTGGATAAAGTGTCTAAAAATAGGTGAAATTTACCCTCTGGTGAGATGAAGCACCTTGCCATTAATGACAATAAGAACAAAACTTCTAGATGTAAAATCCAATTATTCCTCTTTGTGTAATGGTTGTGGACATCCTGAAGCAGCAGCATAGCTGCTATAGTAATTCACATAAACTTATGATTGGACTGGTGCAGGCAACATTTACTCCTGTCAGTTAACATGTAAAAGCTTGCTGAGACTTACAGTCAGATCTGTATGACTTTATGAAAGCTGGAAGATGGCACTTCAATGAAAAACACAGTCCATTACAGGAAATGTTAACGATAATCAAAAACTATAAGTCTTATAATTTATTGGACATCTACTCTAGATTTCCCAAGTGATCCTCAGAGGTTTTTTCCATTTAGCCAGTGTCTTTCTATATCCATTAGAATTTTTTACCTTTCCATGGTAATAACTCACTGAATGATTCAAAGCTAGCTTTGATCAAAGTGATGAGGTATTCATCACTTGTGAAAATGACTTAACCCCATAATAATACCTAACAGAGAACCAAAAAAGTTCTAAATCTGAGAAAGTTGTTCTACAGACTTCTGCCTCATTTTCACTTAATCAGTTTTGATCAGCTTTTTCCTCTTCTACTGCTCTGAAAGAAAGCTTAGACTGTAATGTTGCAAAGGCTGCATCTAGAAGTGTACCTAAGACTGTCTAATGGGATTGCAGAAAACAGATGAATGTGGAGGGGTGTCTTTCTTGTTTATGTTCCAGAACAACTCATTGTGAGAAAAGGCTTAGGAGAGGAATGCATATTTTCCTACTTTGAATAAGTGCAAATATATTCCTGTGTTTGGAAAGATCAACCTAGACATTCATACCAAAGAAGAAATAAAAAATAATGCAATTCATAATGTGTTTAAAGTATCCTAAAAGGGAGATATTTGCACTCTATCAAATACATTATTTTTAATTTGGCATAGCTGTTCTCATATAATCATTTTCTCCACCTCTCAGTGCTCAGTCCACATATATGTAAGTGTTTTCTGGACAGTTCTGGAATTTTAAAGTGGGCATATTGATGTCAATCATCTCTTCTAAAAATGCAGTCTATTTCAGTAATTTCAAAATTCATCATTTCTTCATTAAACATATTCCTTGTAATGACCAGTACTTCTCTAAATTGCATTCTCCTATCATAAGTTTTTGAGAAAAAAAAAAAAGGAAAATAAACCCACACATTGTTAACAATCGTGGAAAACGAGCATCGAGTTTCACTGAAAAATTGTTCCTTTTCATATTTACAGTAATACCTTAGCAAGCTAGATCTTATCAAAGACCCTGTTAATGCTTTTTCAGATACTTTTTACTGATCTGTAATATTTTATATTAGTTCTTTCAAGATTGTAGAGCTCAGGTAGCTTCCACAGTATAGGTAAATGTCATAGTCATCTCAGATTCCTGATGACCCTAAACCTCTTGTTTAGATTCAGCACAAGTCTGGGTGTATGACAACCATGATTTTTAAAGTGAGATAGCTATTTAATATCTTTAATATTTTGCACAAATTTCACATTCTGTTTCAATTTACCTTCTAATATGCAAAGTGAAAAGTGTCAGTATTGTTGAGGGTCATTCATGTATCCAAAACATAAGGGTAGATATTGTATGCAGTGCCTTCACACAAGCTGGCCTTTCTTGGTAATTACTGCACTATGTTTGATCTCAATATCATATACCTCTTGTCTTACACCACTGGCTATGACATAAAACAGGACTACAGTGGCTTGGCTTTTCACTGCCACACATGAAATCCCACTATAATTAATTAGTGTTGTTATAGCAACACCTTTTATGACATTTCTTGACACTCAAGGGAGAGAGTGACACAGGGGTGAACTGTATGAGAAATCATGTTGTAAATTTCATTCTTGAACTCCCTGACTACATTTTTTTCTTTTTTTTTTCTTTTTTTTGCTAGAATAATTTTTCTCCTCAAATTGGTTCCCTGCTGTATTGAAGCCATTGAGCAGTCAAATCTCAACGTTAATCTTATATTGGTCTTGCTCATGTGAATCCTGAGGGGAACATGCTAAAATTTGCTGTCAGAAAGTACAAATGCAGTCTTTTATTTCAAAGTAATTGTTTTTTATTGTTTTTGTTTACAGTGATTACACTCAAGATAGAAAGTTCTTGCTGTATTTCAGTCAGTAATGGATACCACTCACTTACATGGACAGTATTAAAGAGCTTTTCTTTGAAAATAAAACTTCTGTCCTAGCAAAAGTTCTCCACTATGCATCACTTGCTGTTTCCACTATGAATCACTTGCTGCTATGGAAAATTTTTAACTCTTACTAATTATTAGGAAGTAACTAAAACTTTGAATTAAAAAAAAAA
>VXAZ01004832.1:0-75597 GCA_013399875.1 Gymnorhina tibicen
CTTTTTTTCACTTTTCTTTTCATTGCTTCATTCAGAGAGTCCAAATAATTATTGCCTTTCCTCTACTACATCCTCCTACTTCTTTTGAACAGACTGATGGAAGTGCTACATTTTTGTGAGTTTGTTCTCTTTATGTGCATATGTGGAAAGGATGGATGATCATCCGGGAGGATGCATAACTTATTTTCTCATAGTTGTTGCATTTCCCTTTCTTAAAACTCTTTGCTTGGGCTGCTCTTTCTTACTGTGGGTTTATCATCCAAAGTAAATTTTATACCAGTCACTTATATCTAAAATAAAGGTTCTGAAGAAATGTGCAGAAGTTTAACGTAATTTTTGTCTTGAAGCTTAAATAATACACCTGAGGAAACCACCCAGGAAGCCTCTGTATTTAACTGGGAGGCTGTAGTTTTTTTCTGTCCCCCATCTTCCATTTCAAGCAGAAAAAGCCTCCGTATAAGCAGACTGCGAGAGCCAAGGTTCCCTATAGTAGAGACAGACAACTTCATACATTTTGATAATTCAGGTTTCTTAGCTGACTGCTAATTTCCTCTTCCACACCCCATCTAAATAAAGAATGAAAAGGACATGAATGAAATCCTGCCCTTATTTGAAGGCCATTTTGAAGCTCCCGTTGCCTTTATCTGGGTTAAGGCACTTCTGAAAGTACTTTTAATAATTTATTCTGTTTCTGATGTTTTCAAGAAAGAGAACATAACAGTCCTTATAAATATCCCACAAGACTGGGAAATTGTCTGAGAGCAATTTGATCCCAGAGAGACAAGTGTTGATGTTCCAACCCAACCAGAAGCAGAGTCTGAGAGGGCTTTTTAACCCACATTTATACTGCTTTGCAGCCTGTTTTGAGCAACAACTGTAAAAATAGTAATTTGTCTCTTAAAAAATATTAGTTCAGTTGATACAGTGATATGACTGCTAACAACATGCTCAAAGGTGTGTGGTCCTCTTCTATACTCACCTGTTCTTACCAGGCACTGGTGTCTGCTTTCCTCTGCCACAAGATGATGGCATTAAGACCAGTCATGTGATGTGACTTAAGGTTTGGTAGAGTGATCTTTCTTAACAGGGCCACTGCCTTGTTGTTCTTTGCAGATCGTTCTGCTACAGAGTAGTGGGGATTTGGAGGGAAGGTCTGAATAATGCTTAGTCACAAGGTGATGTCCCTGTCATGCAGCAAAGATGTTTGGCAAGTAGACAGAGCTGCTGTGGGTGACACATTCTGGAGACTGGGCTCTGAGAATAAAGAACTGAATCCTGTTATAGCCTAAAAAAATCCAGCCAGTGCCTGTAGTTGTTATTTCCCAAGGGCCCTAGCAATCCTTGCCCTCTATGAGTAGGATTCAAATTAACAAAAAATGAACACAGCTAGTAAAAAAATTCTAGCGTGGGTGGAAACTATTGTGTACCTTTTGGAGTCATATTGAAATTTTTCCTTAGTTAACAGAATGATAATATAAGAAGTGTGTTGGTTTCAGGGACCAACTAATTGATTTTCTTGAAGAATAAAGTATACTTTCTGCTTTAACCAATTGAATCCTCACTAAAGAGATAAGAAGTTTGTTGCCGAGAACTGGAATTATAGGGCATGTGATTTGCTGTGCTCATAGTTGTGACCAAAGTCAAATCAGTAAAAGGAAGCTGATTCTACTAATATGGCTCTTCTTAAGGAATTGAATGGACTGAGAGTCTGTATTCTTCACGTTTCTCTTCATGGCCAGAAGGAGAGTAAGGGATGGAGGTCAGGGAGTTCAGTCAGTAATTCCTTTGGGATAGTGAAACTCATTAAGCTTAAAAAGAATAGGGGAGTTACAGGCATGACAGTTTCTGACAGTCCCACTTTTGTTTGTCACTTCAAGAACACTTCATGTTGAATTTTCAATAGTAGCTAATTCAGTGCTGAATCAGTCACTAAAGCTTTCGGCATAGTTGTGCCTTTGGAAAGGAAGAATCTGAGGAGAGAAGAACACTGAAAAATGAAATAAAGGAGGAGGGGATTCTCAGTGTCTAGGCCCTGGCAGAATACAAATTTCACTGTGTGTTTCACAGTTTGAAATGAAGCAGACTAAAATGTCTCCTTTTCTTGAAAACTACTTACAGTGAATCCCAACTATGTGCTTAAGACTTACTGTTCTCTCTGGAAATGAAGCATCAGAAATGTAAAAAAAACCTACTTGCAGAGAAGTGTTCTAATTTGTCACTTTCTGCATCCCTACAGCTCCACTCTTGCAATGACATTGACGCAGGAGTCAGTTCTGTCCAGCAGCATCTCAAACTATCTGCTTTCATATGGCTGGTTCTGCTTCACTTATTTTGACTCTGAATTCCATCTGAGTTCCAAATTTGTATTTGGCTCTGGATACCCAAGTGCATGTCTAGGCATGTGAGTGTGTTCTGGTAATGACGCATTCCTTTCCTTGATGATGTAATTTTTCCCATCAGTCCTAGTTTTGGTGAAGAATTTAGTAATAGCGATCGTTCAGATGAAGCATCAATAACATCTGCTCACCCTCTCTTTTCCTAGACTTGTTTCTCTTTGAAAGGACCATCTGTTTCAGAGTCCTTGCACACTTCTGAAATGCCCCTTTTCCTTTTACTTTTTTGTCTCAGAGTTTTATTTCTGTCTTTCCATCAAGCTCTGTAAAACTCTACCTTCTTCTGGTTCCAATAACCGTCTATCAGATTTGCATGTTTCCAACATGTCATGTTCTCATGATTCTGTTGTGCCTTAATTTTATTTCAGTGCCTTGCCTCTGCTTAGCCCTTCTTACTCTGCTCCCAGAAACTGTTAAGTGACCATAATGATTTTGTCTAACAGTTACACTTGTGAAGTCACTATGCTGACAGATTTCCCTACAGTGAAATATAAACGATATATGCTGTTACATTCAGTGCACTACAGTGGTTTTTTGTTTCTTTCTCCCAGCTCCATCTTAAACTAAACACATCTTTGTCTAATCATTACTACTAAATGAATAGTGCCATTCCACGTCATGCAGAGGCTTTTTGGAAAAAAGTACAAAAAATAATCTCTTCACAAATATTTTCAGAGCTGCCAAAATGACTGTTGAAATTTGCTAGACATATTCTCCTAACATAACCTTGGTTAAGCCAAGATATGATACTTAAAATATTTGAAATTACCAGGAAGTTTGCTTTTCCTTCTAAAGACTGTGTTAAAAGCTCTTCATTTACCTGTGAATCTTTTGTTAGAGAGAAAATCATATATTATGTTTCACATTTAACATTGGTTTTGCTCATCAGAGATAAAATGGGCTTCATACCCAAACAGTATGCTTTGAAAATCAGGAGGGCTCACTCTCAGTGTAGCCTGAAATATGCTTTGTAATCTTTGGCTTGCCATGCTCTAGATAAAACAATAGTATCTTCAGACACCAAGTGCCCAAAGTTTATTTTGTAAACCCTTTTAGACCCTACAGTGGAAAATGCTACATGAAGTTTACAGTTAATGATGCCCAACATAAAGAAAAGATACTGTAAATCTACCTCATATTTTTTTCAGCTCTTCTTGTGGCTAATATCCTGGTTACATCCCAGTGCAAAATCCTGTCTGGATTTCTCATGTTCATTTTAACTGGTATAAATGCCATGAGTTTAGTCACACAGAGGAAGTATTCACAGTGTTCCTCGTTAGGCAATTCATTCAGATGATTAAGTTAGGAGACTGGTCTCCTTAAGCTCCCTCTCTCAGTGGAGTGGGACGTTCCTCCAGATGACAACTGACAGCAGGAGCTTAAGAAATGTGTCAGTAGCTGTATCTGTACTGGTAAAAAGGAGGAGGATAGAAAGGATTGCACCCACATTCTTTTGGCAGACTTTTTTCTAGGTCCAACTAGGTCCCTTTCCATAGCACTGAGCATGTCTGGATTTTCTTTTGGCCAGCATACAATGGCTAGATGGTCTTAAAATATATGAATTTTTTCCTCCAGTTCAAATTGCCTTAAATACTCTGATAGGTTGTGCTACAAAATATTATGCATACTTTCCAGACAGTGGCCTCTAGCTGGAGTCAACCAGCACTAGATTGCAACTTGGAGAGGTCTAGTAAGCCCACTTCAGAACAAACCTGGGAGCAAAACAAAATACATGAAATTAGAAAGAACAGAACAATAGTTCTGTAAAGAGTGAAGAGGTAAAGAGTAAAGAGGTAAACACCAGAAGTGGACTTTCTGTGGTGTGGGTGTTTGTTTTTTCCTGGTTCTTTGTTTGTTTGTTGGTTTGTTTTTCAGGGAAAAGCAAGTGAGTTAAGCTGTGATCTTTCCGCTGTTGCTAAGCAATGCCCCAGTCACCAATATCCCTGGCTCTTTTCTTTGGTTCTTCACTGGAGCACTGAACACCAGACTTCAGCTCTGAAGTACAGTGCTGCCCCATATTAGGTGAAATGATTAATGTGGAAAAATTACAAAACAGGGAGGAAGACAGATGGAAACATTACAGAATTCTTTTTATGTAGTTAAACCAAGGTTTTGTTTCCTGACTGGCAGCTCCCCTCTCTCTGGACTCTTGGCTCTGTCTTACCTCTCTTCCCATCTGTCCATGTCCTGATTTCCCTTTGGGGATGCCAAGTTTGAGCCCAAGACTAGGCTAAGACTTGAAACTCTTTAACATTTCCAGGCAGCCATGTGCAGTCGTATAGGTGGGAACAGGATCTCTGTGGGTTAACATCTACCTACTAGAAAGTGAATCATATCCTTCATCTTCCTCATGCCTCTAACCCAGAAGAGGTGCCCTGTTATGTAATGCCAGCACTTGCATGGCACTGCTTTATACCCAGCAGCATGGAGGAAGAAGCATCTGCAAGTGAATAATAACCATTCTGACCACGATTATGATTATGATTATAATGATCAATCCTAAGTCCTAAAAATCCTATACCATAGCTTTTGAACTAGAACCATCATGGAGAGTACCCCATTGTGCTAGGCAGGAAATGAAAATTGTTCCTGCCATGGAGAACTTACAAACAAACTACAAGATGGGAGACAACAAGAGGTTGTTGCACATACATAGGGAAAATACATGCTGAAAACAAAGACATGCTCTTCCCTTTCAGTCAAGTGCAACACTGCCAGTGGAAGGGTGAAACGGTCCCATGTCAGGGTCATTACAGTGTTTTTGAGTTCCTTTAGGTAGCTGTGTTATTTGTATTCTTACAAAAAAGGACTATAGCAGGAACTCTGTTGTTCTTCATAGAGTAACTTTGCAATCAGTAACTGGAGAAGGGAAAAAGTGGGTATGGAAAAGATAATTAGACCTAATCACTTTTAGAAACCCAAGCAGTTTTTTAATAGCGGTTCACTAGCTTCTTGACTCTTCAGTGTTCCAGTCTTCAGTTGTGGTATACTGCTTAAATGACGTCTTTCAGGGAAGATTTGTCAATATTCTTTTTCAATAGTACGGATTTAATAAAGTTTTTAATTGTCAAAAAAAAAAGCATGGGCAAAGGATGGCATAAACAGGAATAATTTCCAAGGAAAAAAGGATGTGCCTATATGGGGGCAATAATAGATAGGCTAATGGATGAAAAGGTAATGGTGGTTTAGTCAGGTTCCTCTGAAGGCTCAATCTGTTGTATGTTAGATCCAGCTGCCCATTGCCCAGGGGCCTCATAGCTGTTGAGAGTTACTGGGACACAAGAATGCTTCAGCCCATGCCCTACTTACACAGTCTTGCTTTGAAGGCTGCCAGAAATCTGTTGGCGAAAACATTCTTTACCACCAAAAATACCCTTCAAAAGGAGTCTTTTTTTTTGAAGGAGACAACCTCCCCAGCTGCCTTGCATTGCTATTTTGGTTTCTTGGTACCATTTGCTGAACAACTGTGTATGCTGCTATTCCTGTCACCCTGTGTGTACAGTTTTGCCAGGGCCACTAAGACGGCTGGAGTTCCCTTGGCCAGGCATATAATGTAGAAGCACCTTCACGGTTCCTCATTCCCTCTCAGGTTTGTGGCTTTTCCAGGTCGTTTCCTGCTCGGTTTCAATCTTCTGCTCTAGGCAGGAGGCAGCAGAGGCACTGCTTTGTGACAGATGGCCCTTCTTGAAGTGAGTCCTTCGTAGCTCTGCTGTATTGCAAGCTCTCTGGGATCAGGGAAAGGGACACTGTTTAATACAACAGTGTATCACCATTTACTCTTTTGGATCTTCCTTAAGATCTATGAATCCTTAAAAAACAAAACAAAGGAAAGAGACATTAGGGAGAAAGGAGGATGGTGAAAGGAAAATCAGAAAAGAAGGGAGAGTATTCTTGCACCAGTAGAGCAGGTCTGACCCTCTGTCATTGCTCTCTACAGGTAATGAAACAGTGAGTTGGATCAAAGGGAAGGTAAGGTGATCTTACCTAGTATGGACACAACATTTTGCTACCTGCGGGTAAAAAGGTTTTCAGTAGGAAGTTATTAATATATATATTAAAATATACACTGGTTCAATAATTACATGTTTGCCAATAACTCTGGAGCCATCAGAGCATCCTCTTAAAGCAGCAGACAGGAGCATTATTCTTTCTGATTTTAATAATATAATAATTGTTTTCAACAGATATAGTATATTCCTCCATGCTCAAATGCATCTATATGTTACTTTTTTTACTTTGTTCTGGGGAAAAGGGCATTTTCATAATCCAGTAGAAAAAGTGTTTGTGAAAAATCAACTGCTTTTTTTACAGTACAAATTACTTTTACAGGCATTCAGCATTGAACCTCCTTAGTGTAACCCACTCTTGCCTGCCCCCACACACAAATACTCCCGGGTTTTTAGTACTTTACACTCTGTGGCACTCCATTCTCTATGAGAATTAACTGGTCTCTTTATTACTTCTTCCATTGTCAGCAGAATGGTGCTGAAATAAGTCTTAAAGAATCTTCCTTTTTACTGAATGTTAGGAATAACTTACTTCAGATGGCAGGTCAAATAGTCAAGAAATAAAACAAAAAATTAGTAAATGTTCCTCCCCATATAATTTTATTCAAGTGCTTGCATGACTGAATTTAGTGATAAAACTCTTACTGACTTCAGCTGGGAGAGGTTTGTACCTGGTCTGGAATGTATTGGAAGAATAAGCCTAGAAACTGTGATGGATGCACTCGACTCCTAAACTAAACTAATGGTGGTTTGGTTCATTCCCCAAATGAAATAAAGGCCTGAGCCCTAAATGGGCCAACAATTCCTCTTGTTCCAATCTGTTCTCTCAGAACCCACGAAGAGGCAGAACGGCCCAGTGAGCATCAGTGCACATGAGGTTGGAACACCAATCATGCGATTAACACGTGAGTAGAATGTGGGTTTTTCAAGACTCATTTATCAAGGGGCAAAGAAAGTGGTGGGTACAAGGAGTCTCGTGCATACCTTTCCCATGGCATATAATTTGACTATGAGTCAACCACTTTATGCCCATAACTATGACAGCCTGAGGGAGCCACCTTTAAGCTCTCCCTGCTGAACAACCTGGCTGCATAGCAGTTAGCTCCCCTTGAGCTGGGAAGCCTCTCAACGTTGCTCCCCGAGAGCCAGACAGCTCTTTGGTAGGTGACAGCCATCATGCATAGCCTCGTACTAAAGTGCACTAAGATTCTGTCTTGGTAATTTTGATCTTTGTTTTGGTAACTTTGGTTCTGCCTTGGTACTTCTGAATCATTATTGTATCCTTTATGCAGTACCATAACAGTGACCCTTGCCATCAAATGTTGGCAAGTTTCAGTTTTATAGCATAATACTTCAGTAAAACCACTTTTGCTGGTATCTTTGATGCTACTTCTTTAAGTGGTCTGAATTGCCCATTCTCAGCAAACTGGCATAGTCAGAAAGATCTTGAACCAGGATTCACAAGAGAAACACACGTGTTCTTAGAATCTTTTCTTCAGAAAAAACGAAGTTTAAGGATCAGAGCTTCATTGTAGTCCTATGTGTTTATCTGTAAGCAATGGATGTTTTCTGGTATCTTGCTCCAAGAGTTCTTTACAGAATTGTTATGGGTATATATAATAATACATAATCAATATTATGAAGTATCATCTGAACTAAATATGGGATACTTTAAAAACCAGTAGTCACTCCAGAGAATACACTTCTTGTGAGTCTTTGCTTTCAATTTAATTGGAGATACCAGAGTGACCATGCTGTCTAGTTGGAGATTGGAAGGACTTGTTTCTAGTCTTCTTTTATATGTTTCCATTATACATTTATTTTTCCTTGAATTAATTTCTGATCAGAATAAATGTTAATGAGTTTACAAAATGTTGAAGAAGTTTTTATTTTGTGCTTTATGCCTTTCCTAACAGTAGTGTTTTCGTATGGATAAGAAGGGCAATTATGGAACTGGTTTTTATGTTTTGTGATTTTCTTTTGAAAGTCATTTCACTTGAGATGAGCTCTTCATAGATCAAAAGACATTGCAGGGTTGTGCATGATGCTTTCACAGCGAATCACAGCCAATATTTTGCTTGTCTTTCAGCCTAGAACGTTTTGTTCAACACCACAATACTTTGTTTTTTTATAAGGCCTTAACCTGAGAGAAATATCACAACTAACCTTTATTCATTCTTTCTATTTTCATTCACCTTTTCTTGCATGTGCTTTTTGTCCTTGATGCCCATTAAATCTAAGGTGAAAGGTGCTTCTTACAGCTGAGCAGCACATATTTCAGCCCTCTCTACCCCTATGACCCCATTTCAAAATTGGGGTTTTTTCTGCATTGAAAAATTTTGAACCACTGTCTTTTTGACAGTTTCAAGTTCTAACCTGAAATATGCTGGGGCAGGCCTTGAATTATGATTTGGTTTTGCATTACAAATTCATTGCTTGTGGATGCTTGTCATGCTGTAATGCATCTCTACACGGATGACAGGACTCTTGCCTGTTTTCATTGGCTTCCAGTGGTTGACTGAGCAGTGCTTTTTTTGTGTTCAGGAAGGCCACGTGAAATGTGCTGAGCAGAAACAAAACACATTACACTGTAATTCACTGGAGTATTATGTGCCCTTCACACAATTTGCGTGACAGCCACTGCCTACTCTCAACTGCTGGAATCTTTGCCTCTCTGCCATTCCCTTGTGAATTTCTTACTTTTGTTCATGAAATGCCAAGTTTATTTGTCACTGCAAAACATTGTGTATTCTTGCTAACTGGGACATTAATTTTTTTTCTTCTTTCCTCCCAACCTGATCAGGACACAAGTTTGTTCTACAATATGGTCTCCAGTGATAAGTCTCATTCAATTTTAAATGTCTTATATAAAGGAGCTCTGCTTCAGAGACTATTTAATAGTATTTGAGGGCCAGATTGTGACTTGAATTTTGTATATCTATAAATCATGCAACCTACCTGAATCTTAGTTTCAAGCATACAGAATGTAAGGTATTGTATTCAAAGCAGAGGTACAAAAGAAGTGTCAGAAGTCTGTCTGTTAGCTTTCTGCTTTGCTGCGTCAACTTAGATCCCAGAGCAAAGGTGGAAGTGCAGGGTAGTTGCTGCAGAATAGGCCATCAGTAAAAAAAGTGTGCTGACAAAGACATGAGTATGATTTCTTTTACCTCATGTGGCTTCTCTGATGCTCTTGGTCATTTTTTTGTGTTTCATTTCTGTTAAAATTGACAGCTGTGGTGATAAGTAGAAGAGGTCCCTATCTATTTATCTGCTGAATATAATCCTCTGAATTCTACAGAAAATGTTTCCTCTTTCTAGTTATACATTTTCATCAAAACTTGGCCATTTGCTGAGTAATCCAAGGCCTTGCTTGCCTGTCCTAGATTAATCTGGGAATGAAACTCCTACAATATTTTAAGCAGTCACGTTGCAAAACACAGATGGACTTTGTGTAACTGTGAAGTGGAAGTTAGTGCAAATTTTTTCCTTTCCATTAAGATTTTGCCAGTATCTGTGGATGGACTGTAAGCTAAGCTGTATTATCATGGTTCCTGGAATGACACGAGATCTCACCTAGACTTTATTTGTGATAGGCTAGAGGCCAAAGTTGACTAAACTTCGTAGGTTTCTTGATCGTGACAAGTGAGACTAAAATAAAATATAGGATAAATTCTATATAAATTATATATTTTAAATTATATATGCTATTGGTCTGAAAGGGGCAAGAGTGTGCTCACTGAATCTCATCTGACTGTTCCTTCAACTTCTCCAAATTCCTGTGGACAGGGACTCATAACTTGTGTTCTGCTTGGGGATACCCTTTGTTGATTTACCTCATCATAAAACTTGCCTATCTTGTTCTCATAGTTGTTTGCTCAGGTGAACAAAAATAGTGTTTGCTTTTCATTAGCTTTTGAAAACAAGGTTATACTGCATTTACAGTTTCATTTGCCATATGTAGTGTCAGCTTCTCTTCTTTTTAGATATTTAACAAGTTCCCAGTCAAATATTTTAGTATAAATCTATGTTTATGACTATGAATACTTCACACTGGTGAGATTTTAAACAGGCCTGTAGTTAAACTGAATTTCTTCGTATGGTCCATTACTTTTTTCCTTCTACTGCAGGTGGTTCTTGTCTATTTAAAGTCTCTTAAAGACTGTTTAGTTATTCATGTTTCTTTTGCCAGTAATAACTCCACAGAACAGCAGATAAATTAATTCTTTCCAGGTGGAATGAGAAGGCAGAGTGATTATTGCCATTCTGGGTGTGAGTGGAATGAGGTGCCAAGCAAAAAATAGGTTTGTTGGGTTTCTTCTCAAGTTGAATGTATTCAGTTCAAGAATAGCTTCTCCTGGAATGAAACAAAATTGTTGATGAGGCTTTTATAAAAAATTAGAATTTGACTTATCTAGTAGTTTCTACATAGAAGGTCAACAAGCTTCTTCATATAAAGAAACTGTGTTTGGAAAAACACAGCAATAAAAACACTGTGTTTTTATTGCTTTGTTCCTTCATCCCACTTAAGCATAACTATGTCAGTATGCGAACATCTTTCTTCTGTCTTTAAATACAATTAGTGGAGGCTTGTTTATCATCAGCCCAAATTACTGCCAAGAACTTTCTTGAGAAATAAAAGATTTATTTTAAGACACTTCAGAAAATGATCTGTCTACGAGATTGGAACAGAAAATTTTGATGACTTTCAATGGCTGTTCCTGAGCCTGTTTGACTCATGAGTGTCCATTTGACTAAGGAGCACAAGCATTCAACAGAGGGCTTGTTCTTTATAATGAGCTTATGAGATGCTTGTTATCATAGCTCTTTTCCATCTGGCTTCCTATCATTAGACAAAGCATATTGTCTGATTTTTTTTTTCTTTCTTTCTTAAGGTTTTGCTAAGTTCCAAAAAACTACTTGTTGATAGATAATAGAGCCAACCAGCCATTATAGCTAACTCTAAAGACATAATGCAGCATCAACAACCAGATTATCTTTCATCTTTTGCTGCCTTCTCATCTACAAACCTTTTTTGTTTTCCTAACAACCAACAGGACCAGCGAATGATCATACTGACCTGTTTCTTCTTTATTGTGTACTTGCTTCTTCTCAAGATGATAATAGAACTGCTATTCAGTTCAAAAGAACAGGTTTAGGGTCTGTACAAACAGCAAACAAACCATCTGTGATAATGAAGTCCTGTTGCCTTTGTATGTTAATACCAAAATCCAGAAGACCTGTATCTGCTCCTCTAGTTTGATTAGCTGGGAAACCATGCTGTGGTCACAGAAAACTGCTGGGATGAAGGCCCTGGCAGCACCTAGAGGAATGTGCACAGTGTGGATGCTACATCACAGCCTTTTTGTATTTGGTGAGATTAATCAGCCCCCAGATGTATAGGAATAGCAGATGGACAAAATGTGGCTGTGTGCTTTGAGCATAACTCAGGGTAATTCTGCTCTGGCAGATGTTTACCAGTAAAGAGGATGTTCTGTAAGACATGACTATGAAGTTTTGGTCTAGCTCCATAAGTTGTTTTGTATTTTTTTAATAAAGATCTCAATAAAAATATGAAATTTGAAATTTTAATGTCATGAGATTCCTACACTCAGTTTTATTGGCTATGCCAAATGTTTCGTGCTAGCATGCCCTGGTGTTGTCAAACCTTCAACATATTGCACCTACGACACAGCTGAGCATCTTCTTCATTCTCTTTTTCTCTATGTAAAATATAAGAAATTAATTCTGCATTTGCTTGATCAGTGATAAACTGCTTTCATCCAATGAACTATGAGTCTGTTGCAATTAAATCTCTACAAAAATTAAATTCTAATCAGTACAGTGACCTAAGTATATGACAATATCTGGAACTGAAGGCAGAGTAAATTTTTCATTTGCACTGTAAAGGCAACTCTTTCTAGGACCATCTTAAATAAATAGACTGGCAATAAGAAAAGACAGTTAAAATGAAATTAAGCAAAGGGAATTGATTACTTGAAAGCTATCTGATAAAACTCCTGATAGGTACAGGTTTAAAATTCAAAGCCAATATAACTTGGATTCTGGCATAGCATTTGGGACTTCCTCTTGCTGACATGATAAGCTGAAGGGAATCTTTTTGAGTTCACCTTCAAACTTAAGAAGAAAGCTAATAAGATGTAAACAGGTCAGGATTTGTGGGAGACAAACAGCAGCCAGTTTTCAGAATATGAAATACATCTGTAGTAATTCCCCCAAATCCAGTAAAACTATTGTTGGAGGAAGGTAGGCTTCAGCGTAGGTAAAGATGACCATTAAAACTGAACAGCAAACCTTGATACAAAGTGTATTGAAATCAGTGAGAATACTTACATTCCCTATTTTGATTCTTTCTCTCTTTTGATATACAATTCTTCATGCAATTATTCTTTGTTCTTAAAACACACAATTCCTCACTTATCACAATGTACCGGTCTGATAATTATTTTCAAACTACTCTATTCATGTGATCTTGAGCATGCCTGGATCTTTTCAGTCTTGAGATCTGAATCAAAATTGTAGCAAAATCACACATTTTTTAGGAAAGGCATTTATAACTCTCTCTATGTCTACAAATGCAGACTTCTCACAGCAGTATCTAATGACTGGCGTATGTGGACACCAACCAAAACTGAGCATCATATCTATTTTAAGGAGTATGAATACATTCAGTAGTAGAACAGCAGCAGATCTTGGCTTTTTAGAAGCATTTCAATTTTTTGTCCAGATGCTATGAAATACTTTTTTTCTTTAAGCTTAGATAAAGATACCAACTGACTGCTGATCCTTAAGTATTATGAATGTTCTCCATATGTGTTTCCTTGATTCAAATGGAAAAGAACAACATAAGATAGTGAAAGAAAGCACATTTATATGGTATTGGTAAGTAAATGTGAGGTTCCTGCAAGTAACTATTTACCTTACATAAGATTCCTCCCTTTCAGAGTCAGGATTCAGGAGCTTTCCCTCTACTACAAGCAGAATTAATACTGCAATGTGAAGTCATGAATTAGTGGGAATACATGTACAACTTTTGTATCTGCATTGTTATTCCCAGGTCAATGAGCACTTGCATAGATAATGGCAAGAATATGTTCTCCAGATAAAATGTCAGTTCAGAAAAATACTGATGATTAGGAATGGTTGTGTGACATCCTGGTAGTGGAGGTGGCCTGGTTCTGCTTCCTCACTGAGCGCATTTTCTCTGTATCTGATAGATTCATCCTGCATCAGGAGAATATGGGAGTGGGTGAGATGAGATTTGAATTGTCAAAATCACTATTCCACCATATAGAAGTTCAGGGCAACAGAAAAAAGTTAACCTTTCTTTGAAGGAGGACAGGACTTTGTCTAGAAGATATTGCAATTATATGGTGTCCCATGCTATGCTGCTTCTGCTGTCTTCAACCTCATTTCTTCATTTTTGTTTTATGTGGCCTTGATTCTGTTTCCTTAATATTGTTGCTAAAGATCTGTTCAGACTACAGTTCTTGTTCTCCCATCTTTACTCCACAAGCCACAAGTCATTTGCCCATCTTGCTTAGTTGCCAGGCTCTTTCCTTTCCCTGCTGGCATTTGAACTTACTAAGCAGCTTCCCAGATCTGACCATCACATGCTTTAGTACAGCATTCTCATCAGATTGTAGATTGCCTTTATCACCTCTGAGAGAAAGGATTGTTAACGTGCTGGTGTGCCTGTTCCGCATTTCTAGGCAGAGTAATTGTCACTTAATAGAACCTAAATAACACCACAATACACCATTCAAGATTGCAGCAGTGCAGGAGATAATGGAAAAACAAGGTCCTGTCACCACTGTGTAGTTACATTCTGTTCTTTCTATTAAACCAGCCTGTAAATTAGCAATCTATAAAAAAATTGGAACAATAGCAAACCTTTTGTTACTGGTAGAGAAACAATTCAGGGATATTTTATAACTCCAGTGCTTAGTGCTTTGTCCTCATAGTCTGATGGAAATGATTAAAACAAAACACCTGATAATGAGGTGGCTGTTGAACAGTAAACTTCTGGGGGTTTTATTATCATTTTTATTCTATTGTTTGGAACAGCAGTGGGATCTGGAGTGTGGAAACGGGCACTGTTAAAAAAGTTTGTTTCTATAACAACACAGTGTAAAAATGGAGTTCCCTTAGCATCTTTCTTGAAGTGAAAAAATACCAGAGTTTATTTCAGATGAAAGGTGTTGGATAGCACTAGCAGTGTGTGAGACGGTAAGTAGTGACAGATGGAGTTTAAAGCAATGCTTGTGTGTGTGCAATACTGCTCTAGGGTGATAAAGCTGTTTTTAAAATTTTCCTAAGGATTTTTAAAGCTGCATATATGTGTGCTCACCTGAAATCATGTTGCTGACTCCGCTTTCTAACCCCTCCTATTGATGCTAACTTTTTAGGAAGGAATCACATTAGAGTATGGTACCTGAGTAAAGTCAATTCACTGCCACCGTAAGATTGAGCATTATTGTGAAAACATGTCCTATAAGTCTTCCGAGTGTCAAAGGAAGAAGGAAGCAGAATGATTTTAGGGGCTGCCTGGGTGAATGTCTTTGAGTCAGCTAAAATCCATGTAGCTGGTAGTTCTTCTTCATCCTGTTACCTGCAGGACTCCCAGGACTATTCAGCCAGAGCCGGGATTAGTCCTGTTACACCTGATATTACTGTGACAGAACTCATAAGGTTTATGAAGGTTCACAGTATTGCTGATTTGATGTTACCTTTACTGCTGTCACCTCCTCTTGCACACATTCTGGCATGTGGGTGTCTAACTTTCATTGAAACGTACACAAAAGACTAATTTAGAGAAGCCTTTTCCTGGCTGCTGAAAAGCTGTGGCTTGGTGACTAAGTTAGGTTTTGTTTTTTAGCTGTTTTTTGCATAGTTACTCAAATTCATGAGAGATATTTTAGGTGATACACTCAAAGATTGCATTTCCAAACCAGAGAATCCAATATATTAACTTCCTGTCATTGCTCCCATTACATTTGAATTAGTTTATTCTGATTTCAGCAAGGAACTGCCAAACTTTTTTAAACTGTCAAAAATGCAAAATTAGAATATTCTAACTGTGATTGCTACCTATGGATATATCTGTTCTCTTTCAGGTCTCCTCCAGTACCTCTTTTTAGGTTATAAGGTATAATTCTTGTGGGTTTACATGTTGTGCATAAGACTGTGTAATTGTCTCTCCTTGTAGCTAGTCCCTGGGAGTCAAACCAGCTGTTCTAACTGGTTTGTAGCTTATACAGTTTGGATTCACTGGCTAGCATAGAACAGATAACCTTAAAACCAAGTTATGTTGAAAAAGGGAGCCTGCCATGGCTCAGAGGAGAGCAGCAGGCAGTGGTGGGTCAGTGCTGGCGTGATGTGTGCAGTGCTGGCGCTTATGCTGTCCAGCTCAGCAGCCTGACTGGGTGGGTTGGGTTCTTGTTCCTCTTGGAAACCTGGGCAGGAGGGTTGTATGGAGGAGGTGGCCTGAGAAGGAAGAACTGATGGCCTTGGTGGCTTTGCTCCAAGATGCAATGGGACTGTGGCCAGGAAACCTCTCCAAGCCTCGTGAGAGAAAAGGATTCCTTGGTTGACAAAGAGTCAGAACCATCTCTGGGAGGAGCAGGTACTGTCTGGTCTCTCTCTCATCTGCCTCTGCTCTTCTTTCTGGTAGTGGATGTGCATTTTATTTGGGCAGTGAGGGAAAGAGATGTGCAATAGGTGGAAGCTCGGTTCTTTAGTGTTGATAAACTGAACTCCATTCTCCCATCTGAAAAACCATTAAAATTATCTGCTCCATCACAAAAGTCTATATTTGTTTTCTGGAAAGGGAGGTCTCAAGGTTGGCTTTGCTTATTTAGGTACCATGTTCAGAGAGAGAGAATTATGCTGCATATATATCCATGTGCAGAGAGACATCCTTGTGGGGAGGACATGGTGTGCATGCCCTCAGGAGGAAATCTCTTCCAACCCCCACACCTTCTCATGATGGAATGCAGGCAGCAAAACCTCTGCTGGGCTGCATGCAAGGCCCAGGACACACAGAGGAGTCTTTTCCCTTCCACCATGGGGAAAAGAAGAAAGGCCAGGTCTCTCGGACGCTTTTTCTTTCACAGATGGGATGTACATCCCGTCTTTGCAATCTGAATTCTAGCTGAATATTAAGATAGGACTGCATACAGTTGGAGCAGTACAGGCTTGCATGCTGACAGATTCAGCTTGTTCTTTCCAGATTGCTAAAGCTTATTTTAAAAGGTCTTTTTATTGGAGATCTTCCATTGTGTATCTAAAGCCACTGATAACTTGCTGTCAATTAAATGCAAACAAGTTGCTGTTACTTTTCAATTTAAGGGGGACCTCTCAATAAAAATATGTTTACCAACAGTTACACATACGGAAGTGTTTTAAAAATATTTTAAGTGCACCACAATTACCTAAAGGTGTGAAATGAAGTTGCCTGTGTTCACTGCGTCACAAGCAAGGCCTGAAATTCGGTGACTATCGGGGTTGCTGGGCTGTTTTTCCATATATATGGCCAATAAAATTAGAAGCCTTATCCTAGGCAATCTCATTTATATTTTGTTAGGTTTAGATGATTCTTTCATCTAGGAAAGCTATAGTATGAGTTTCTTAAGCAAATACTTATCTCTTTATAATTGCAGTGAAACACTGGTATGTGAAACACTGAACTTTGTTGATATGCTTTTAAACACTTACTTCATACCTTATACCAGGGTATAATGCAGGAAATTTTGAAAGACAACTGTAGATTTCTGAGAAAAGCCTTTACTTTTAGCTCAGAAAAATATCCTGGTTTATGCAGTCAAATTATAACAAAATAGATTCTGGTTTTGGTGGAAAATGCATTCACATTAGGACATGTGAGTCTATAATTGTAAAAGTAATCCTTCTGTGGTTCATGAAGCTAAAATACTCGTGGGTGCAAAATTGCTATAGTTTTGTGCAGAAATAGAAATGTTGAAGCACATGTACTTCACTGCACGTGAATCTTGGGTTCATATCAGAAGAGCTGGTTAACTGTTCCCTGTAACACGTGTCTGTTGTGGTGGTGCTGTTCTCCTGATACTTTACAGCACTTAGAAATGGCTTAGGTGACTCACTTGCAGAAAAAAAAGGGACTTGAAGCATTTCTAATAATGGAAAGAGTGTCAAGGGAAAATTATTATTTCCAAATCTGTTTCATTACAAAGTTCTAAAACATTTTTTTTAATGTACTGGAGCACAATAATTGTAACAGAGGGTTCCCTTGCCTCATAAATGTGACATTCAGCACCTAAATTAGCTAAATGTTTCAAAAGACAACTCAAATAATATAGAGGGACATATTATCAGTGGTGTTATAGCTGTGGGCTCTACTGCTCACATCAGTCCTCTCACTTCAGTTGAAATTGAAATCTGTGTAAACTGAACATCTTCCAGTGAATTTGAACAATAATTTAAATACAAGTTAGAAGGAAAATGCTTTGCATTCATGATATTTCAGGCATGCTGCAAGCTAGAAGTGTCTGTTCCATAAACAGGATCAGATGTACACTTAGAGATCTGTATCTCGTAAGGTTTCACATGACCTACAGGTACGTAATATTATCTTATATTTCCTAGAAAAGCAGTAATCATGGGAAGTTTCTTCCTCGCTGCTACTGATGACATCAGCATGGCTTCAGGTTCCCTCTGCCTTGCTGCCAACTCGTTGCATGCATATTTTTGTACATCTTCCTCATCTTCTTGAGACCACTTGGACAGCTGAAATCCCGTGCAAGGGACCCACTAACATTTGCCAATAACTCTGTTCCAGCTGGCATTGACACTGTCAAATGACTTTGGCAAGGTGGGTGAAATGTTAACATAGAATCATAGAATTGCTATGGTTCAAAAAGACCTTGAAGGTAATTGAGTCCAACCATTAAGATGTCCAACCAACATCCCTGAGGACTGGTTTTCAGATATTCTGCCTTGTCACAGGTGAAATGGTCATCTGGAGGAAATGCTTTCTTTCATGCAAATTCAGAGCTTGCTCTTCCTTTATTTCCTCTCAGTGAACTCATTTCAGGTGAAGCCAGAAATTTCTTAGTATATCAGCCAGAGACCTGTGCTTAGAAAGTACTGGTTGGAATTGAGATAAAGACATTCTGACACTTCTTTAAGTCAATTTCTATTGTATTTCTTGTAGGAAATGATAATAAGTTCCCCAAGAATGTGAGGTCAGTTTGCCCTGCTGCTCCTCCCCTGTACTCAAGGTCTCTTTTATTATTTGTGTTGCCACACTGTGTCTCTAGACCCCAGCTGTGATCAAGTTCTCATTGTGTGAGGGACCATAGAAATGGATTGTATGTCACAGTCCTTGCCACAATGACAGCACAGTTTAGCAGGGGAGGACAAAAAGGGGTAGCTAAGGTAACAGAGACATGCTGAGACTTGTGTAAAGTCACCCAGTGAGCAGCAAGAAGGAGCAGCCACAGGACTGTAGTTCCCAAGTCCCAATTACACTGCAAAACTACTGACAGATGATTCTTTTTAAAGGAAGACTCTCATCATAAAAAGAAAATGTTATTTTTGAAAATTTTCTTGCTAAAGGATCTTTAGAAATGGCAGACAGAAAAGAAACTGAGAAATCCTAGATGGATCATTTGAAGAAGAATTAGGTCTAAATCTCCTTGAAAAAGGTTTTAAATAAGACTTGGACCGCTTTTAGTGACGTTTTCCTAGTTACCAGCAGATTCAGTAGAAGTTTCCTGTTGTTTCCTTACATTTAGGTAACTTGACAAACCCAGCTCTACACTGATAGTCAGGTCATAAAAATGGTACAGAAAAGAACTGCACTCGCAGTGACTTCTTTTAAACAATATTCTATCAGTTTTTTCATTAGAAACAGTATTTTCAGTTGGGCTGGGAAATGGAATTACATCAAAGAGAATCTGACCCCATATAGTATATTTGAGTCTGTTAAACTTCTGTCAATATGAGAATTTATTAGCAGATAGATAAATCAGAAGTAGAAGGAAATAGAAGAAGCAGTCTTGGAAAAAACTTACAGGTATATGCTACAAGTCCACAGTTTAAATGATGTTAAATAGACAAGAAAGTAGAAAGAACAGATGGAGTGATGAGAACAGTGAAGTGGTGAACAATGTGAATGATGCTCAAGTAAGTCTTTAACTTTGTTGATGTTGGCATTCATACCAAAGTCTGGTAGGAATATATGTCCAAATATCTATATACCTTCCCAGTCACATACTTTTTTTCCCTAACTAGGTCTTCCAGAACAGCTGGGAAATCTGCTCCAAGAAACAGTTCAATTCCTGCTCATTGTCTTCAAAAAGGGTATTTGACTCATTTGCAGGTAGTGTCTTTTTGAGATATCCTGGTACAGACAGAGGAGTTTGTTTTATAACACTAAATTATGGAGAAATTCTGTGGTATTTGAGTAAATCCATTATTCCTTACACTTTAAACATGAAATTTAACATTATCTAAGATACAACATGTAATAAATTGTACATAATTTCTGTTGAAAAAAAGAAAGACTCTTGTAGACTCAGAGTGTTCACTGAAGTGTGTTGATTGCCGTGGTAATTTCAACTAAAATTAAAATGCCTTACCTGCTGCATTTTTTGGAATTATATTTGTATTTTTTATCAATAAAAGTATAAGAAAAATTAATGGAATTGTTCAGCCATGAATTATGAGTTACAGACTTGTATTCCACTGGCTGCTGTTCCACCTGTTAATAAGTAAACCAAGCAGCAGTTGCCACATCACTGAGAATGACTAATTTCTGTAATGAATACCAATTAGGATATCAACATATTCAATGTTCTTATTCAATATTATTGTTCTCTTTCAATATTGCTTTATTATTGCAAACTCATTTAAAGAGTTGTGTGGTGAAAACATTTATTTTACAGAACAGAGAGAATGAAACCACAAAAATATTTCTATATCTTGAAAAAATGGGTCCATTTCCTTGAAATTAAATGGGCTGATTAGAAATTTGCATCTTTGTAGTGCGATGTTAAAATTTTGATTTAATTTGTCTTATTCAGAATGCAAAAAAAAAAAAAAAACCAAAAAAACCCAAAAAAACTCCCAACATAGTTTTCCACCATATGGCAGTGCTGGCTTCTGAGCAGTTCTTGTGCTAGGCACTTTACTGTCTCTTCTATTCTGCCCTGAAGATGTAACAGTTCAGCAGAACCCTGCTTCCATTTGCCCCACTAATTTTAGTTCAGACAAATACGACAGGCAGGCAGCAGTGGTGAGGGACAACAGTCTTGCTATACAAAGGCAGGGGAATATTTGATGTGAGAATTTTTTTCGCTTGCCCAATTAGAGTCCTCTTTAACATGTAGAAGTGTTGAAGAGAATAAGCTAGGATAACACACCAGCTACAAGTCTCATTTATCAAGGTGCACATTTTATAGTTTGTAGTGGTCCTCCTGACTGCTGGTGAGCCAGAAATGAACTTCTTATGATGAGAATAAAATGCTCTATACCTGCTAGGCTTTGTCTGTGTGAGATGGGTTTTGCAAAAAGTGAGTCATGAGGTTATCAGTCTCATCACAGCTCTGCTTGGGACAAGCATCCTGGTTATAGGATGCACATAGTTACATACCTGGCAGCAATGTCTTTTTGTTTTGGGTGCTGGGTCAGACCTTTCCTTTGCCTCTTTTAAGTTTGGTCATTGGAGAGGAAGGGTATGGTTGTTCCAGGATTTGAATTTTGAATATTTTCCCCCTTTCTGACCAACAGAACATCTCATTTGAACATGTTCTATGATTGTGGTCATTTTGTTTGATTGCAAACTTGGAGAGAAAAAAGAAAGAGAGAAAGTAACATCATCTCCGTAGTGGAACTGTTCAAATCCTGTGTATGATGCCATGCGGAGACAAGGAGCCCAAGGCTTCAACTGATGAGTCAAACAGGCTTGTCTTTGGACAGCAGCAATACCCCCTAACCTACCACCTAGCAGTCTGCTCTCCTTCGCCACCTTGTCCCCAGAGGTCCCTGGTGAGATGATTGAGCTGCTCATTAATCATTTGCTAAATTGCTTGAGATACTAAGGTAAAAGGAGACATTCTGGTATCCTGTAGCCTACTGGGCTGTAATTCTTGTGCATTCAATAATGTAGAAAGTGCCTGAGCTACTGCATTCCTGAGAGCAGCAATATAACCAGGACTCGCAGAAGAGCTGTTTCCTAGAGTCAGACTTTTCAAGGCAAAAAGAAATTAATACTTCTGTATAGAAGGATTTGCCCCCATGAAGACTTCTAGAAAGTATAGAGAGTTGGGTTTTATACCCTACAAATGCTTTTGAGGGGAGTGAGCCATTGCAGGGTCACTTACTACGTAAGTGGTAGCAAACAGACCTGTACTTCATGAAGACTTTCTGACGTACTGTGTGTTATGACCTGCCCCCATGAAGGTGAGAGTAACCCAGGTTCTTGGTAATGGATCCTTTGGGGCAGATCAGAGTGAAACAACACCTAATGATTGGTGTTTGTAAATATATATATGCATATATACGTGTGTGTATTTAGAAACACCATACATTTACAAACACAAACATATATATGTGTGTATTTGTGTTGGGTTTATTTTAGAACAATTTGGTTGCAATGGAAAGCAGGTATGTAGCCATTTTTCTTATTATTATCTAAAGTAATATATCAGTATGAAAGAATAAAAGTATTGCTTGAGAAAGTGTATAAGGAGAAAAAAAAAGAAAGAGAAAGAAAGGATAAGAATAGAAGAATACATAATCACCACCCATGGATCTGTGACAAGACCTGATTGTTGCTTCTAGTTGAAGTGATGGTCTTGATCTGTCTTGCTCCATCAGGGGTCAGGGAAGAAGCCCTCAAAACACAGTCTGATAGGTTAAAATGCACTCAGGCTGGGTGGGAACACCCAGTTACCTACCCTGTGTGTGGGGGAAGTTTTACACTGTCTCTTGCAACAGACCCTGGATCTGCTGCAACACCTTTGGGTCACGTGCAGTCCTCTGGTGGAAGGCTTAAGGAATGGATCTGGGGGTGCTTCAGGGGTCCCTGATGGTTTATGACACCTCCTCAGCAACCTCTCACTTCAGCGCAGTTGAGCCAGTAAAGCCCCATCAGGGCTTCCCTGCAGGGAGAGGGGAGATTCACAACTGAGTCCTATCTCTCACACCGTGGAACTCTTGGATCATTCCAAGCATTGCTTCCTAGCACATAAAAGTAAATATGATTCAACTTCACAGTGACTTCCTGAAGCTTCTACAGATCTCAAAATAAATATTATATTCACATTGCACGCAATGCTGACAGGTTCATTCAATGAGCACTTACTGCAGATGAGAGTTATGTACAGTTAAAGTGTGTATAAACCTCTTAAAGTGATGAAGGGTGCTCAAAGCTCTCTGATAGCAAACCTGTCATCCATGGTATTGCTTCAGGAGGAACCCCTGCAGAGAACCAGAAGGAATGGGGGGTTGTGTGCTGGATAAGGTGTGCATACAGAGTATTCCCTGTGATACACAGCGAATGCAGAATATTGTGGCACTGTGAACTGCATGAAGGCCATTTATAATGAAGAATAATAGAATCATGGAATCCATTAGGGCGGGAAAAGACTTTCAAGATCATAATGTCCAATCATTAACCCATCACCATCGTGTTCGCTGTAGTGTAGAACTGTGAGCCCAAGACTCCTGCATGTAAAGTCAGGAAAATTCCCCCAGCAAGGCCCTGCTTGCCACACAGTGAGCCAAAGAGAGGAGAAAGGGCCTCCAAATCCAAACAGAGATGGGGAAAAGAAGGGCTCTGTATGCTCCTGAATACAAGATTCTTGGGGGACAAAGAAACCGGATCCCCTCTGATGAGGAGATATATCTTCAAAATAGCTCACAGTTATGCCTAGACTTAATGTTTGTCTCACACAAACAGAGAACTTACAGGCCAGGAATATGTATTTATACTTATAAAAAACTTTGCATAAATCCATAGTGAAAGGAAGTTTTCTTCAGGGAAATTCAAATGATTTGTGAAAAATATTGCCTAAGGCTATACTGTAGACAAATACGGATTTCACATAGGTAATATGGGTGATATATTGATAAATTCAAAATGTGCAAATGTAAAGAAGGGCATAAAAATGTCTGTTCTAAATTTTATCAAACATTAATTAAAGAATCCTGTGAGGTAAGTGATGTTCCATTACATTTTTTTTTCCCTAAAGGAAGGAGAAAAGACTGGCTTTATAGTCAGGTAAGGCAGATGCTCCCCCCACCCCTATATAGAGGCTTGACATGTCAAAAAAAATGCTGAGGTTTCTTAGCAACTTTTGCCTAAGTTATACTTGTCTGTGCAAGTGTACAAGTAGTGCTCTGCTGGATCTAGCAGTAGAGATGGATCCAAGAAACCAAATCAGATTATGGTTTTGAAGACCCTAAGCTTCCTTGTGATGCAGAACTGAAGTTTGAATTGATCAGTATTTCTACAGAGAAGTGCCCCAGGCATTTAAAGGGTGGTGAACTTCTTTTATCCTTGAGCTAAGAGTCCCTAGAAAGGCCATCACAGAGAAGAGATCATTGAATTGCTGGTTGTTTCATTTGACAAGGATAAACTATTAGGGAATCTACATTTTTACTTGGGATGTAATTCAATTTTATGTTCTATCTCTAATTCAATCTAATTTTCTTCATAATAAGGATACTGTGATTAATGAAATATAAATGGTCAAATGAAAAGGCAGTTATGTTCTTCCTTTGTTCAGGGTTGATATATGACCAGGAATACTACCAATCTGGCTGGACAGTTATAGTACAAAAATCACAAAATTGATTACTTCAGAAATGCAGTTTTGCATTCAGGCTGTGATCTGACCTGTTTTGATTTAGTTGAACTACCCAAGCTTGGATCTGAAGTTGTCTGCAGCATAATTCAGCTATCTGATGCCCCCTAAGTGTGTGATTAAGCTATCTGACCATCCTGTGCTGTTCTTTCTTTTTCTACTCCTGGTTAGAATAGGTTCTGTCCTAAAGTCCATTCTCTCATTCCTGCTTTTGATTTCCAGTTTAATATAATAATAATAATAATAATAAATTTCTTTCATTGCTTCTCACTTTGTTACTGAAAATAATCCTTGTTACTGAAAATAATCAAACTAGTCAAAGCCACTGTTCCACCTCCTTCAGTCACAGGAGCATTAAATCTGGTGTGAACCATGTGTTAACAACTCCTCCAGGACTTATCCTTACACTTGAGTCTTGGTTCACGCTCCTCAGTCTTTGGTTTCATCTAGCTTAACAAGTGGGTTTTTGTTTTTGTTTTTAAATATTCCTATTTGCAAAGTGAATTTTATTTTGGTGAAATGTGGGATTTCATCCCTGTGTCTGTGGTCCTTGTACACATGCTGCTATTTCAGCTGCATGCATTGCTCAGCCCAGGTCTGTGAGAGGTGGCCCTTCTGCTCAAAGCATCTGCTGATGTCAGCAGTTGATCAAACAGCTGGTGTTGCTTGAAGCAGAATTTAATTCACCTTCTACGATGACAAGAATTCTTACCTGCCATGCAAACAGATAAGGATTTACTGTTAGTACATTCTAGATACCACAGCTCTTTAGCTTTCAATTTTTTAATCAAGTAGAATTTTTTATCAAAACTAGCTATCTGTGAGCATGCAGTAGCAAAACTGTATCTAAAATGCAGATGATCTTTCAGGTTCCCTATGTATTTTACTAATGCTTGAAAAAAGAATTAATTCTGTGTGCAGTCTGAGTAATTTTGCAATGAACAAGCTGTTATTTATGTTTTAACATTTCCTGAAGAGACAGTTTCTATAGAACATCAGGAAGCAGCCATAAAATGAATATGGAAAAAAACTGGGACAGAAACAAGTAGATGTTTTTTGCAATTGGCTATGCAGAACCATTCCATAGCAAAAGGTAGGATCACATGCAGTAGGAATCACTGGCTTTTGTGAGTTGGCAGAAAATATAATTAAAATAAAGAAGTGACATCTTATGTGACAGAACCTGAGTAGGCAGCACAGCATTTATCACCTCCTGTTCACTAGCTTTTCTTTTTTAAAATTAGTGAGATTTATCTTATATGACGCCTACTCATGGTCTTGTTGGCATGAACGAAAACAAAAAAAAGAAATGCAGCGATGTAAAATAACACCAGGAGTTACTGCAGCCAATAAAAAGGGACAAATTCATCCCTTATGCTGTGAAATAGAACTGTACAAGAGTGGATACGGGCTCCAAAGTGTTTTACTTCCTGGGTTTATTCTTGTTTGTTTTTTAGTTTTGTGCTCATAAATTCTACTTTTATCTAGGGAAAGCTCTAGATTGAGCTGTCTTCTACAAAATGAGAGTTGGACTGAGATCTTGATTTCAGCTGTGTAAATTTGAAGTTATTCTGCCAGAGTCAATGAAGTCATTCTGGGTTTATACTTGTAATCCAGCCTTTAATCAGAATATGTCAGTGAGCAGGAAGATGTGGCACCTGAAAATCAATGGTTGGTGCTGCTGTTTTTCTGTCAGGCTGAGAATTTTGACATCTTGCTTGCTTGGTTTTCTGTGCTGAGTTTTCTGATTCAGCCAGGCTGTGGACTGAGACCAGTAATTTTCTCTGTTAGGAGACATGGAATCTGGGAGGTTTCTGAAAACAAAACCAAACCAAATCAAACCAAGTCAAACTTAACACAGTTTAATTTTAGAAGACTCAAACAATCAATGATTTGGAATTCTGGATGACATGACTTTAACAAAGAAATGAAGGAGTGATATCACAGAAATCTGCAGATAAGAGAAGCAGAGCAGGGAAGAAGGTGAATAATTTTATGCATATATTTATTAAACAAGAGCTCATAAAAGAACTCAAGTAAGTCTACATGGAGTGGGTGGAAGGACTGGAAGCACGATCCTTAGAAGAACTATATATACAAGATTTTTAAAGCCTACTTTTAGGAAGGCAGTGAGGTGAGAGAAAAGGGTGATCAGTATTCAGATTTTAATTTTTTATGTTGTTTCTGATGAGTCACTTTCCAATACCCACACTTGAAGAATGCTTCTAAATGTACCCTTCGGGTGCATGGAAACACACACTTAATTACAAGCTGGTGTTCATACAGTGATACCTCCTTAGTGAATGGGATGGAGGCCAACATCCCTTCCCCTCCTGCTGTCCTTAAGATGCCAGTTAACACCAAGAGTCGAGGCAGCCATTACTTGCAGTCCAGAGAGACCAAAACCAGCTGTTGTCCCTTTCTCCCTTCCTGCCTGGTGCACCTACAGCATCTGACCTGCAGTCATTTGGAACAAACACACCAAGTCTGTCCTTGAATTTGTGTGAGATTTGTAAGGCCCTTACATGCAAAGCAATGGCTTGGGCAGTATGTGGCTTGTCCTTTTTCAAGCTCTTTTTATTCCAGCAACAAATATCTGTGGTGTGAGTGTACCCAGTTTGTCTGCATACAGAAACATGTACTGCATATCGTGTTCTTTGGTTTTTCAGTAAGGATTTAGCACCACACAGGCCTAGAATAAAGGTGCACGAATGCAGCACTGCACCTTGTACAACACCTTGGTGTACATTTCACTGTGAAAAAGGAAAGGTGAGAGGCTCAGGTGACAGGCTCAGTGCTGAGGAGTTCACTGTGTGATTTCACTCTGCACTGAGTGCAGTGGGAGTTTTGGATAAATGATGACTGTTCTGCGGTACAAGTCCATTGCCCTGTGCTCATTATCTTGCCTGTCCTTTTTACTAATTAAGTTAGCCATCCTCAGACCATCTGTGTTTTTGTAGTAGCACCTTGCAGCCTTGGAAGTAAACCTCACAAAAGCCTAGTAAAACATCTGTGGCCATTTGCTAGCTATCAAAATATTTTAGGACATTAAACACCAAGCTGTGTGGATACCATGAGGCTGTGGAGTGTGCAGGATATTTACCACAAAGTTTAAGGTGGATGAATGTCCAGTAAGATCTGTTGTATAGCAGTGCACTCTTTTAAGTGATATCTCTAGCTATGATAGGACTGTTTTACATAGAGATCTATGACAAACAGCTCTGCTGCCTTCCTGCAAGTTACCAGTCTTAAAGTCATTCACATTCATTCATGTTTTCATGATTAGGGTATTGGCAACAACAACGAATTTGACAAAAGAAAAAAAAAAAGAAAAAGCATTTTCAACTGCAAGTTATAAACTGACATGTCTCATTTAAGCAGTGTCACTTACAACCAAATATTTAGACTCCAAATCAGGATAATGAAAAAACATTTTCAGGAGTGTGATGGAGCTTCTGTCTAATTGACACTTGTACTTCCCTGCAGCTGAGGAGGATAAAGTTTCACAGAAGTATGAGCAAGTCAACAGCCCGAGTTCCTGCAGGCTTAATGCCGTTTGTGTGGACAGTGCTTAAATCTTGTACTCTTCTTGCTAAATTCTTTTGCTAATAAGGAGATAGGTGAATACATAGTTTGTCACCTAGCAACCCCGGAGGAGTGCTCTGAACAGCTTTTGAATGAATTGTTGCCGATGGATTCTTAAAAATAGCTGTTTTGTTTTGTTTGGTTTGTGCAAGTGAAAGGTGTGGTCCCCCATATGTGCTTGTGTGAAATGAGATGTAGGAAACTGAAGGGAGAGTGACACAGAAGAGGAAATAAAAATGGAATCATATGGTGTAATTGGCATGCATATATATAGAAAATCTGCTTCTATTCTTTTAAGTCAGCTCTGCATAAATTTGCATGACATACCTCAAGTTCCCTGCCTGTTCCATGGCATGCTACTCAAATTCTTTCCTACAGAAGAAATGGGAACATAGATACTTTGGTGTGTTAAACAGCTCAACCCCCCTCATCCCACAAAGTAGAAAAATTGGTTCAGGGATTCATTATTTGCTTACAGTAGGTTGTAAGACTGTCAATTCTTGCCTGCACTAGACTTCACCCTTGGATTTTAGACTTAAATAGCAACGGGTAGCAATAATTGAAATTGCATTAATGGCAGCAGCTGGGTGTATGGGACAAGGCCAGCTGCGGTGGGGAGGAAGGATGGCAGCTATGGGCAATGACAACCTTTGTATCCTCCTCTCTAAACAGTGCTGTAGGGAGGGGGCCAGAGCCCTTTCAGTTCATCTGGTGAAGTCACACCTGGACAGGACAGGGTCACTGTTATCCCAGAGCAGGCTGATATCCTGCAGCAATTAAAAACCTGTTAGTCTTTGGGGGCTGGGTTTCCTTAATATTCCCTCTACAATGACCAGACCAATGATGCAAATCACCTTCATGGCCACTTCAACTGACTGCCAGCAATTCCTCTTCCAAAGAATTTTCTCTTGGTGACAAAACTGATTGAGTAGTTTTACAAGGCCCTGCTGCCATCTTACATGTCATGGGACGTTCCTATGAGAAAAGGAGTGTGGTCGTACTATAAGCAACTTCTCTTGGTTTGGGACACTGTATCCCAACTTATCAGCTTGGCAGATTGTGTTAATAAATTACAGTGCGCTCTTATTGTAAACTGGCCCTGTGCTGAGGGCATAATTTTGAATGATTGTGCCCAATAAGGAGCAGAGAAGTTGATTTCTTTAGAAATCCAAAGCTTCTGATTTCTCCAACCTTAAAAGCCAAAAGTATTGCAGCTGCTATTTATTTTTGTAAGTGGAGACACTTCTTTCATTCATGCAGTAATTTAAAGCACATTATTTTTGTTCAGTGTAGGCACTTGAAGAATAAAGACAGCACTACAGAATGCTTCTGAGTTCTTTAAAAGCTTTCTTGGGTTTTTCTTTCAGTTTCCAGTGTTTTGTTTGCAAAATAAGAAATATGTTGTTGTGATGAAGCCCGTATTTTGAAGCCTAAATGAGAGGACAAAAGAAATTTTTACAGAAAGTGGGAGAGAGGTCAGGTGGGTTGGTTAACAACAAGGTGTAATTAATGTTTTCTGGCTCACTGTCTCTGGGGTTATCCATATCACAATGTAGGCCAGTTTTTATTTAGTTAATGCAATAAGAAACCGGTTGTCAACTGTGTTCAGCTTATCCTCCTGTCTGCAAAGGCCATTCCACACACTGTCCACATATTTATTGCATGCTGGGTGTGTGCTGATGTTGGCTCTTACACTGCCTGTGTGAGATGTGTGTGGCTGTGCACGTACACACCCCAGGGGTCCCTGAGCACAGCGCCAGAAGCATCCATTTGACACACAAGGAAGGGCATGAGGGAGCTCAAGCAAGGCTTGCTCTGGTCCCACAGACTGGTGGCAGCCTAAGAATGCTGGAGGTTTGGGAAAAGTCGTGAGATGAACCCAGGGACCCCTTACGGCACGTTTCCTTGCCATCAGGGTCTTGAAAAATGTGAATGGGACTCTCCAAACTCATTTTCACCAGAGGGAAAAAAGATTTTGGCTAGCTTTTGGCAGCTAATAGGAAGTAAAATCTCAGCAAGGTTTAGGCAGTTTCCAAAAGGCTCTTAGCAAAATTATCAAAATAAAAGGGAACTTCCTGTAGAGGCAGAAAATGCTTACACCAAAATGTAACTCTGAAGTTACTGACTGGGTCCTTTCATGCATTAGAGACTGACAGTTTCTTCTGAAAATTATGCTGGGCTTTTCTAATGTACATTTTAAGGTCTAATCAGTATCCCATAGCATGATGTGTGCCTGGCAGTACTGAGACACTACATTTCATCTCAGAAGCTGGTAATGGTCCATCTGCAACTGATTAATGGTGACAGTGAAAAATACTAATGGGAACCAAGTTAGTGTGGTCACTTAACCATGTCTTTATACTCAAATATATTTCCATGTAAATGTGAAAAAAAGCAAAGATGTAACAGTGAGAATCTAAATATTTTAAGATATATTTTGTGCTGTCTTTTGGGTCAGGAAAGAGTGATGGATCATCTTCATTCTTCTCTTGTGTTGAATATTTTTAATGCCCAATTTGCTCTTAATTTTAAATATTTTTCCATGTTTATGCCATTATTATTCAATCTTCTAACTTTAGTAAGTGCTAGATTTCAGCTTTCCTCTAATTCTGCCCTGTTATTTCAGATTCTTCTAGTTAGTTTAAGTTTTTATCCTTTTATCCCCCCTCTCAAACTTCCAGAAGAGAACTGGACTGTCATGAGCTAACAGGTCTCTGTGTAGGGTCAGAAGTTTTATTTAACATTAGTTTCCCCCTTGGTTATTTGACTTTCCATCACAGTCTCTTGGCAGTATCTTGCCAGAGACATTGTATTGATGAAACATTGTGCTTTTTTGTGTAAGGATGTGGCTCTACAAAACTACATTTTAGGCAGGGGCTTCATCCTCCAGTTGAAAGGACCCCAGTAGCAGCCAGTGAAAGCATTGCCAGTGTCTCATGAAGTATGTCTGATGTATGACATTTTCCTACATGAAAACCGTATGTAATGTCACATTTTTTCCTCCAAGCCCAACCTTGGTCACCTACTGCTTGAGTAGTGAACTGCTTAGGGAGCCTGGGTGTTGCAAAAGTACACAAATTACACGTTATCATAGCCATGCAGTTGGCTTGCTGTTGTGCAGTGTTTTTCTGTGACATTGCCATGTATCTGACTGGCCTTGCTCATGGAGCAAGGGATGTGAAGCCCTTTTTTGGATGCAGTTTCTTGCTGTGTGCTGGGGCAATGTGCTTATGGCCCCAAAATCCTTGCCATGGCTGTGGTAACGGTGTAGCATTTCTGACTTGTCTGCCTGTCCCTTATCTTAACTGTAGTTGGTGCTTACCATTGTCTCGATTTCCTGTACACTAGATAGTTAGTCCCTGAAATTTGTCTCTTTGTGTGAAAATCCTTCAGTTGCTAATCCACCAAAAAAGCTAAGAGTATTTTTAGAAATCCTGGGATCTTACTTGTTCCACCAGTGGATTTAAATTTTTAAAAGTTAGCTATTGAGTTCTGCAACTAGGTCTTCCTTTTCATAAAACACAATATGACTATGCATTTTTTATCAATATAATGTGGAAATGATGTTAACCCAACATTTTGACATATACAATGATAAAACTTGTAGAAAATAAGAGCTGAGAAAATTAAGTCTGAAAAAGAGGCAGGAAAGTAAGTGTTTAGTTTTTTGAAGCATGAAGTGCATGAAGTAATTTCAGGGATTCAGACATGAGGTCCACCTAGCCAAGTACTCTGTCTTTAACAGCAACTAATGAAAAATAGAGAAAGAAAAAAACCCTGGGTATGTCTGTTGAACTTCCAGACACCCATGGTTTAGGCATTTCTTGAGACAGTGTCTTTTCATGCATTTTTGTGCATGAATAGAAGACACGTCTTTTGTGCATTTTTTTTCATCAGAAAACATGTCTAAAATTTTCTTAATTTATGTAAACTTTCCTGTAGACAATACTCACACACAATGAGTTCTGAAGTTAAACCACGTATCATTCAAAAAGCTACCTCCTTTTCCTTGGATCTCTGAACATTTTATTTGATGTTCCTAGTTTCCAAATTATGATTTTGTAGACCTTTACTTCATCCTTCTTTGATTTTGTTCTTCCAGGCTGAAGAATTCTGGTCTATACACTGTTTTCTTGTGCAGATGCTGTTTCTGCTTTGAGTGGTGTTGCTCTTCTCTTCATCCTTCTCTGTGCCTTGTTCTTCTGTATGTTTGTGGAAGCATCCTGGAAGCATATTGATGTGATGAGGGATTGCTCCTTGAAAAAGACTTCTCATTCATACACGAAGTGCTTCCTCTCCATTCTAACGAGTGCTTTCCCTCTCTCTTTGTGGCTGTCATGCATTTAACATGAGTAAGTTTGAATCTTGAGATTTTCTGCCATTCATGACTGTTTTTATTTTCTGTTGTGTTCATTTGTATCTATAATAGTTCTTGGCAGATTACCATGCATTTTTGAGAAAAGGAATTTGCTCCCTTTTCTGTGACTCTTTTTCAAGCTGTTTATATGTCTGAATTTACTAGTGCTGATCCAGAGTTTAGTATCATTTTGAGTGTGTGTGAGCCATAATCAACAATTTTAGGCTGCAGTTAAGAATGGTCCATTGAGTCCATTAGCAAGGAACAAATGTGAAATGGAAGATAAAGATACTATAAAAATGACTTTGCTTCAATATGCAGGCAAAGACGCTTATTCCTGGAAAAAAAAAAAAGAAGCTAATGGATGTACATTAGCAAACAGGTAAGTGCCCAGGAGATATTGGATAAAGAATTTTAGACTTTTTTTGGCAATGTGGATTTTCTTTGTAGTGAGTTGTAGGGATCACTTCTCAGTATGGAGAGTAAGCTAACAGCAATATTTGACTTTGTTTCGGTTTTGTGGTTTGTTGTTACAGAATAATCATAACTCAGACTGGATCAAAGATAAGTTTAATGAACCAGGGACTTCATTAGCATTTTGCATTCCATATCTCATGACTGGATTAAAAGGACTTTCATGTTCTTTGAGGAGAAAATGTGTTGGCCCTCTATAGGACAGCCTAAGAATCCCAGCTGGACTTGGTACCATAGGGCCGAGATTATACAAAGCAAAAACAATCTTCATCCCTTCCACTCTGCCTGTATCTCTGCTTCAAGAAAGTTTAATAATTCACATATTTGTGCTTAGCTGTGCAAACCGATTTATATTTTATCCTTTTCCCGTCTGTACTCTGTAACTGCTGGTTTGAATGGGCGTTGAACTTTCTTTTTCTTACATTTGTACAACAATAATATTAAAACATTATAGGTCTAGGGGTGTGTGTATGCTTGTTTTTTTCTTTTTGGTTGAGAGCTTAAACAGTAGAAAACACTTTGTTCTCCTTCTGTCAGGAAAGAGCTGTTGTTTTTGCTTTGCAGTCCAGCCTAATTTGCACCTGTGTGCAAAGGGGACTTGAGGGAAGAGGAGAATTCCTGTGAGACTGAGTTCATTTTGCCACAGCTAACAGAGGAATAGGAAGGGTCAGAATGGGGACTGCTGTTTCTGAATGATGATGTCTTTGCAAAAAGTACCTCCTCAGGACTAGTTTTCACTCAGTATATACCACTGAATCCTTAGTGGCAGAAGCAGCAGACAGTCTGGCTTCCTGGAGATCTACTGGAGGCAATGCAGGACCAGTGATGATCTATTTTCACCTTTTACAACCTCTTATCCTGCCTGAGAGCTGAAGTTGCCTACAGCTCAACCCTGCAACACCTTGTCAGAGTACAAGTATTGTATTCTGCAGCCCTTCCCCAGCAAATCTGGATCATCTGGCAACATAAAGCAAGTCAGATCCCGGATTGTTAGTGCAAGAGAACATTTGTGGAGTTTCCAATAAACACTGCAGTGATCTCATGGAAGCCCATACAATTTACTCTGATGGACTTCCAAAAAGAAACATCGAACTATTGCATTTCATACATTTGCATGGATCACTGGATCACTGCAGAGAAGCTGCTTTTGTGCCAATTGACAGTCGAAATTAGGTAGAAAATTGCTCAGAGGACTGGAATTTAGTTACACAAATTTAAAATTAGAAGAACATTTTGTACTTTATGAAGGAAAACATATCTGTAACATTTGGTACAAGCTAACATTAGTCAGGGTAATTAAATTCAATGTTTTTAAAGATTAATAGATGTTTTACTTCAAGTGCTTTAGCAAGCACAGAACTAGGAGGAAAAAAGCATTGCTCTGCTATGTTTTCTTCTTTCATGTGTTCTAGTACATTAATTTGCTAGGGTCAGAGAAGTGGCTGGCTGGGTGGATTCTCTTGATTTCAGGTAGTTTTCATAAGCAAATTACTGTCCTAAGGAGATAAACCACATTTTTTGAAAGTCGTCTAAGAATTTCAAAATAGAACTGACTGAAAAAGTATTTTCAGTTCCAAGAGGAGTACTGATTTATTATTTACCTTGGAAATAACCAGGAAGATTAAAAAAAAAAAAAAATGAAAACCCAATCCCCTCCCCTATGCTATTTGCAGTTTTCATTGCAAGAAAAATTCTTGACACCTTCACATAGAAAGAATTAAAAGAGAAGTTGTACGAAGCTGTTTTCCTGGATTTCTTACCTTCCAGGCTCATGGAGAGTAGGTACACATCAAAATGCTGAGGCCAGCAGGAATGATGTCAAGCCTGCTTGGTCAGCCAAGCTCTACAGCCTGCCACGGGGAGATGGAGCTGTGACCTCTGAGATAGGGGAGGCGATTCTTGCAGTTTGGGGAAACTGGGATTTAAGAACCTTTTGGAATCTTCAATATCTGTGTCCTCTGTGCAGTCAAGCAGGATCCCACAGCTGCTTGATAAAACCCTTACGAGCCTGCCTGCTCGCAGCAAATCCCCAGCACAATAGTCAGCACTGCTACAGTGGAAGAAATGAGGTAACCCCCACTGGTGAGCATGTGGCCCTTGCTGCATGTGAGGTAAAACAGTTTCTCTGCTGTTTTGCTTTGTTATTTTAAATCTCAGCTCTATTTTTCATGCAGTTCTTATTTTTACAAAAGCATTGTATAAATATAATACCTCTGTGATGGCTGACATTTTAAAAATGCTGAAAAATAGTTTAGTCTTTGTGGGACTGAAAGAACTTACACTCACTCTGTCAGGCCTTGCGGTAGGATCGCTTAGGCTGATGCCTCACAAAACTATCTGATTACATGAAGAAAGGTGATATCCCATTACACGGCATCAAGTACTCCCCTCAGCCATATGGTAACCAGCCAGGTCTGTCCTTTTACCTGGGAGCTTGAACTATGTCAAGAAAACCCCAGAAGAAAGCACTTCATGCAGCATTTGGAGATACATGATAGAACAGGCTTTTATCCCCATCTCTTAGGGTATTTGTAGATGCCAAGCACAAACTAGCCCACATTATACCAGATGTATGTAATAAGAAGAAAAATTTCTGCTCTATAAAATTTACTATATAAATTAGACCAGTAATAGTATGAATACTGACAATAGGCCATGCTAGGTAAGATGGGGGTGATTGTGGTAAGTGCTTTTGAAAGCAATTTTATTAAAAGTCATGGATCTTGTAATTATTTTTTCTGTTAGGTGGCTTATTTGGTTTGGTTTCCTTTTTTGTTTGGTTGTTTTGGTAAAAGCTCTTATTTTTTCCCTTTCTGTTTTTAATGGGCAGGCAAGAGAGTGGGAGTAGACTGTGCTACAGCAGAAGTGAGCAGAGGAAAGCTCATTTGCTGGGAGCAGTAGTTACAGGGGGATCAAGTCAAGCCACAGAACTCATCCTGGCAAGCGGAACTTGTTCTCACGCAACCCAGTCTTGTGAGCAAAAAGTCTTTGCTTTTGGAGTATTGCATGTTGATGCCTTCTGTATTTGGACCCCTAACAGTGATAAACTTCAGAAAGGAGTCAGGGAGGAGTGTGCAGCAATCTTGTTATAAGGGCAGCTTAAAATAACAGATTTCCCAGCCCAGAGAATCAGCAAAAGAAGGGACAACAAAAGATTTGATAGGATATAGGTAGCATTACTTGTAACCAGCCCTGTTATTCAACTAGGAAGTGAAAAAGAGACACCATTTGAGATCAAAACCAGCAAAATAGAGGAGGCAAAATCACAAAATAGAGGAGGCATTATTTTGAACACTGGGTATGGAGAGAAAAGGTACTTGGTAAGTAAGCACCAGTCTCTTAGAAAATGTAGGAATTGTAAGTAGCAGTTCCAAAGAGATGGAAGTGTTGGCCAATTAATACCTGCAGACATCATCTCTATCCTGTATTTTAAATCAATTCGCCTTAGTAGAAAATGTGTGTGGATCTTGAAAATATTTTTATATAGGCAGTTCTGAGAGTGAGATTAAAGCTGTGTGCTCTTTATCTGACAGTATATAAGGCTAATAACTAAAAGAGGTCAAAATTGATGGCTCTCTCATAATTTTGAATAGTAACATTTTTATTTTAAAAGGTTTTAGAAGGATTTTAAAAGGGAATTTTGATGTAAGGAAGTTCATGCAAATTAAAAAATGAAAAATATTTGATGATGAAGAATGAAAAATGTCAGACATGAATTTTCACAAGAAAACAGGAAATAACAGAACTGGCTAAAATAGAGATGTTTCAAAATCAAAATGCATTTCCAAAAGGAGAAGTTTTAATGAAGGAGCAATAGTGAAGTGAGCATGAGGCTGAAGATTTTTCAGACCTCTGAATTTAAAACTTCTACTGGACTTGATCATATCCCTGCTGGATTCAGTAAATTTATTTTGACATTCAGAGTCAAGGGGTGAAGGAGAAACCTGTTTGTTAAAAATTATTATTATGGAGAATGAGAAATGAGTACTCATTACTGAACTCTGGGAGAAGATTAGTCAGCAAGCAGCTGGCTTTGACCTTGGAATGCAAAGACGCAGCAATGTGTGGGAGTCAGGGAGAATTCTGTCGTGACTTGACTGACATCCACCTACTCCTGTAGATGTGTTTGAGATGCACATTCTGTCTTCCTTTGGAAATCAATCTTTTGAGAATCCGTTTTCTTAGAATGCAATTTCTTAAATTGCTCTGCAGGAAGGGGATATTCTATGAGGAGCAAATGGGAAGTTTATAAGATCATTCATGTTACACAGCAGCCAAGAGACAAAAAAATACCCATGTCAACTATTATGAGTTCAGTAAATTCCTAATGATTGACTGTGACATTGATTTTAATATGCAAATTAAGGCAAATGTGTTTAGTGTCAGGGGAGAAGAATGAAAATGAGAATCAGTTATGATTAAAAATCCCATACTGTGGCTGGGAAGGAAAGGTATTCCACAGTCAGTGAGAGGTATGGCTGACAGACGTGTAACGAGCGCAAAGGAAGAAACATGTTTGCTGTGTTTTGTAAAGAGGAATAAGACATGGAATGAATGCAAAAAGGAAAATGTAAGAATTGTTGTCTTTAGACTAACATAAACAATATTGGTCTGTGAAGTAAATAAGCTTAGCATATGTATCTATAGCCTCCTTACATTCTGTAGAAATCAGTATTCAAATAACAAAATAAAACACATCATTGAAAAAAATTGTCTTTTAATTTTCTGGTTTATGTACTGTAACTACTTACATAAATGCTATTGGTTCCTATTAGAATTTAGATATAATTCCTATGGTGATCTGAATTTGTTATGCTCCCCTGAAAGGTTGCCAAATGTGAATTGCTGTAAAGTGAAATTAAATTGGGTTGCTTTCAAATATGTAAGTATATATATTATATAAGTAGAAATATTGGAATAATGTTCTTTCTGTGCTACTCACTGGAATTATGTTGAGGAATTTTAAGCAAATATATATAAATGTCTTTCATGACATGATAAATGAATTACATAAAGCACCTTTATAGATTTTAGTTCACCTTCATTAACTTGAGTCATGGTTAGGCTTCAGCCTTCTAGAGGCAGAGCAGAGCAGAGACTCCTGCATTCTGTGATGGGACAGTCCTTAATTCAGGGCTGCAAGGGCTGTGCTTCCTAGGAGCAAGTCACTGAGAAAGGAGTGCCCTGTTTGCACACGGCCACTTGTATAGGTCAGGTTTGATTCCCTTCTCCATTGAAAGTCAAGAACACAGACATCACCTCCAGGTGAGAGGGAGGAGCACTTCTGTTCCCTCCTGCAGGACACTGTGACTATGATGCTTATTGCAGTTGTGGCTAAATACCACAACCTATTCCTCAGAAAGAACTTCGCACATTTGCCAGGTAGATGGTGACCGGTATGTTAGAGTGATGATTCCAGCTAGGATATTTCCACACGTTTGTGGGTAATGCAAAATATATTGTACTTTTCATGAGATTTTTCTATTACCCAATAAAAATCACTTTAACTGGCTGTAGGGTGAGAACAGAAATATCCCTTTAAAAGCTTTTAAAAGCTTGAGTGCTGTAAGGGTATAGAAAAAACCCATCACAGAGAAATTTCATGTTGGAGCTAGGATGAGGAAGATCTGTATTTAGACTGTATATTTTGAAATAATTTCTAATATTTTTTATAAAGTATCTGTGTTAGTGAAGGGCTGTTATAGAATCACAGAATGGGTCAGGTTGGAAGGGACCACAGTGGTCATCTGGTCCCACCTCCCTGCTCAAGCAGGGTCATCCCAGAGCACGTGGCACAGGATTGTGTCCAGACAGTTCTTGAACATCTCCTTCCTCCCTCTCCATAGCCCCTCTGGGCAATCCATTCCAGTGCTCCATTAACACATTGCTGCACATTTAACATCCAGGATTTATAGCTTCCTTTGCTACATTTTATGCCACCAGTGGGACTACACATATTCTGTGGCATGCCTTTAATTAATTAGGCTTTATCCATTTGATTTGGGGACAGACAGAGGAACTTAATATATTATTACTAACTAATGAGCAAATTCTACTTTCTGATGATTAAATTTTCAAAAGTAATTTGAAATATAGATTGTACGCTCTTCACAGAGAGACATCATCAGATGGACTTCATTAATTAATCAGCAACATTCACTGCATAGCAAGGCTATGCAGGTGCTAGAATAAAATAACTATTATTTGAAGTTGTTTTTCACATTTTTCATTGTTCCATAGGAAAATGGCCCAGGGCTTATTTTCTCTGTGATGTTAGTTCCATTTATAACTCAAATTCTGTGCAAAAGGAAAATGCCTTAACTTTAATATGTGCTAGTACTTCTGGATTGAATTATTAATCTGAATCACCCAAACTGATCTTGTCTCAAGTTAGTAAAGCTGATTAGATTGTGTGGATGTGGACTGTATCTGTGTTGGTGCAGCAAGTCATGGGTTGGTTTGCTCTAATTCCCCCCTTCCCGATACAATAAGACAGACAGTCAATTTCTCCCACAATTCCTTCTTGGAAAAGAAAAAATTGTGGCTCACCTTATTGCAGCAAATAAAGTTGTGTGCAATCCCCTTTAGAAATCTTTGTGCCAGATGCAGCCAGTGGTAGTGCCTTTCATGGGCTCAGCTCTCTGTGTGCTATCCTGCAGTGACAAAATTGCAAGCTAACTCTTGCAATGAAGACAGACTCTTCACTTTCTGCCTCCTCTAATGTCTGAAAAAGCAAGTAACTTCCTTCCTCCCTTCCTCCCTTCCTCCCTTCCTCCCTTCCTCCCTTCCTCCCTTCCTCCCTTCCTCCCTTCCTCCCTTCCTGGAGTAGGCATCAGTGTTGTCTGTGCTTGGAGGAGCCCAGTGGCTGACACAGCAGAGAGGGGGAGGCAGAAAAGCAGCACAGGGTGAGGTCAGACACTTTGCTGTGCTGAGGACAAAAGAAAGGACTAAGCTTTACACTGTAAAGCATCATGTCAGCTGTCTGACCACAATGGTCCGTCACCCTGGAGGACTAAGACCTCAAACCAAGACTGAGATGATGACTGAGGTTCACACTGTTAAAGTTTGGCCTGCTTCATTGTTTTGCAAGGATTGTATGGACACAGAATGCTTCAAGGGCATTGCTGGGGGAGTAGCCACAAGACTGGTAAAGCTCTCTCCTGGAATGTCACTTGATGGCAGAGAACTCCTTCACCTGAACATGAAATTCTTACTGCTGATTATTCATCTGTGTACTGATGTTAAAAGTCAAATTGTTAGGGACAGAAATGAACATGAGCAGAAACATGTTGATTAAAGAAAAAAGGTTGGAAGATGCAGGTTTTAGAATTAAGGTGAAGTCTCTACAGTTTGAAATTCTCTGAATTTTGCCCGATTTTCTGACAGCGACAAAGATCTTCATGGAGATGGCAAAGATCACACTGACAGAAAATATTTGCCTGTGTAGCTCCAGGAGGGAAGGGTGAATGTCAGGATGAGATGTGTTCTGCAGAGAATAACTTTTAGGCCCTGAAAATGCCTGCTTCTTAAAGCAGCCATTGGAGCAATGTCAGGAGAACCAAGTCTTGAATTATTCTGATCTGGGACTGAGTCAGAACATTACCGCCAAATAGCTGCAACACAGTAATTATCACAATAGGCTCAGATTTAGCCCTTTCCCTGCAATAATGCAGAACTACATCAAAATCAAGAAACTACTTCAAAGAAATTAAAAGGAGCTGCAAAAAGAAAAAAAAATGTTTGTGGCATAACATGGAGATTACTAAAATATAATAAACTGGAATATCAGAATATATTTATTCTATTTATGGAAAAAGAAAACTGGGAAAAGAACTCCAAACAAGTCTTCAAAGTTCAACAGCAGAGGAAGGGGAGATTACTAGGAGTTAAGAGGCCTAAAATGAACATCACATTCAAATGGAAAAAGAACGTAAGTTAAATGTAAAATTAATAAGGCAGGAAAGAAAAAGACTTTGGGGAACAATTTTCTAAAGACATAAAAATTAAAAATATAGTTATTTGTCAAACATATTAGAAAGTCTGCCAGAAAGACTGTGGGGCCAAAAGATGATCATTGTTTAATAGCAGCTCTCACAGGGCAAAAATGCAGAAAAATTAAACCAATTCTTTTCAGTGAACATCACCACCAAGAAGACATTGAAACAGGAGGGCTTTGTATTACAGGGATCAGAGTTTGAAACAGAACTTTCTAAAATGGAAGTGTCAAAAGAATAAGATTTAGAAGACACAGATAGAGTAAATGCAGACAAATTACCAGAACCAGGTGCTATTTATTTGGGAGCCCTGAGGGAACATAAATATGAAAATGGAAGCCTTCAGCTATGCTATGAAGTCCATTGATTAAATCAGTTGTGGTACTAGATGAGAGTGAAATGGCAAATATAAGTTTAACTTTTAAAAAGGATTATGTGAGGATAGGGAATTCAGACAATCTATAAATTTGGTGTTGTGTGAACTGTTGGAAGACATCCTAGGACTAATAGACAAAAGGGTAAGGACAGTATAAGGAGGGAGAACTGACACAACTTTTGGAAGGAGATTAGTATCTTTAAAATCTATTTGGATTGTTTGATCATCGCTGAATACACTGAAAAAGTGCTCCAGTTGATACTCTGCCAAAAAACTTTATTACAAGGTCCTTTGCTGAATTCTCTTAAAGAAATTAAGTTGTGGCAGGATGGGGAGAAGTCCTCTGCATATTAATAACTGTTTAAAAAGTAGGAAATGTAAAGTAGGAATAAAGAGTCTTATTTCACAAGGGAGGAAGGCAATGGGATTCCTTAGGCATCTGTGCTGAGGTATTCACTGTTAAATATACTAATAAATAGTTATACATGGTATAATTGAAGTGTGTGTGTGCCTGCATAATATATATATATGTGTACTTATATCTATATTTGAATATACAGATGACAACATAACATGAAATTCATATTTTGTATCTACAAATAAAAGTAAAGCACTGAGGAAAACCTATTGTGTCTATATGGCCACAGTGAGATCAGCACCACATTACCATGCAAGACAGAGAGTCCAGAGTCACTGGGGATTGTTCTCTAAAAACATTGGTTCAGTGTATAGCACTGCTCCAAAAAAGCAGGCAGAACATTAAGAAAGACTATTAGGGGGAAAAAAAGGTGGTGTTTACAGTTTTGCCTTTTATCATAATGTGAATAACCATAATTCATCTATATCGTGAGTACATTTGTGGAGGTCTGAGCATAATTCCTTGCATTTCTAAAAAAAGTAATATAAAAACACTATAGCTCTCTCTTTTGACGTATATATACACTATGTGTTATTTATATAAGGTGGTAAGGATTGTTGCTGTATAGAGCAGATCCTATGTAAGGAGAGATGCCTGATATTCTTCAGGTAGCAAGGGAGAGGGTTGAGAGGACAGCTATCACTGGGCAGCAGATTTCAGACATGTACCTTTTCGTTCAGGGCAGAATTCGTTTTGGACCTTGCTGCTATTAGTGGGGGCTAAAAATGTAGGTGGGTCCAAATAATGTTTGCAAAACAAGTATATGGAGATATGTCAGTTGAAAGTTGTGGCTACAGTGCCACAGCAGTGTCACTTCATTGACTGGCACTGCCGTGCTCCTGCCTCATCCAAAGCCAGATGTCCATTTGCCCCTTCCCCACGCCCCTCTTGTACTGGCATTGGCATACACCAAGGCTGTTTCAGGTCTCTGAGATATGGCACCATTAGCTTCTTAGTTATAGGGTTACTTTTCTGTTGTCTCCTTTTGCTGGTTCATGCCAATGCCTGGATGAAGGGGTGGGCAGGACTATATTGTTGGGGAGCACAGTGGTGGTTGGGTTTATCTTGGTTTAATCTGCCTTATACCTTCACCCTGAGCTAGGAGAAGGATGTGGAGGAAAATTGTCTGTTCTTATCCTTGTTGCTGAAGCATTTTGCTCAGGCTGGTATCAGGAGCAGAGCGGACGGGGTCTGGTTCAGCTTGCCTGTGTTCTTACGGCTTGTATTGGTTTGTTGGCTCATCTTTGTTAGGTTTAGCTTCCTTGCTGAAGAGGAGGAAAGTCAGACTTTTCTCTCTTTTTTTGAGAGATAGATGAAAGGCTTAGAAATTAATTCTAGGCCAGTGCAAATAGAGGGCCTAGAAAGTTTTTCACAGAGTTCTTTTTCCTCATCTTGGTTGTTTCATCTGTGGCTAGAAGAGACAAGAGCTTGCAAGGTGCTCTCACACTCTTGTCTAAACATAAGGCTCTACACTTCCATGTTTCCTCTCGTGGCCCTAGCACAGTTAAGCATAAGATAACACATTTTGGGTCAGAATTGGTTGGTCTTGGGAGTCATGTCTCAAAACTCTGACTGCATATCTCAGACTCTGTCTGCCCTGAGAGATCCATTCCTGCTTCTGTCGTGCCTGAGTGGGACACAACAGATCTGCACAATCCTGCTTGGGAACAGGATGTATCTTACCTAAGCTGAGCTCCAGGCTATGAAGTCATGTACCACCACGTGCCACACACGGGATGGTGGACCCAGCCTTACTTCATTTGTGGCCCAAAATAGAGTAATCTCACAGACAACACCCAGCAGGTAGATATGATTTGTAGAAGTGTTGTTGACTAATTGGTAGCTTATGTTAAATGTAGGCGTGGGAAGAAACCACACACTTCAAATACAGGTATATCTGCAATTAAAAAAGGAAGTGGGAATGCATGGAAGAGCTCCCTGTTGAAAACTATTCTCTCAACTCTTCTGAGAGCCAAGGTAATTCAGAAACCCTCTGCAATTTCTAGGTTGCAAAAATAAATAAATAAATAAATAAATAAATAAATAAATAAATAAATAAATAAGTTAATTGAAATTTGATGTCACTTAAGTATTATGATCTTCTTAGAAAGGCTGACACCTCCAAGAGGAAATACTGATGCTTTGCATGAAATATAGTGGTTTAATATCAAGATTAGCACTCTATCTGTATTAGAGTCAAAGTATTAATTTCCCAGCCTTTCAAATATCATAATTTTACATCATTAGGTGTTGTTCGATGCAATAATCATCTATTTTTCAGAAGTAGAGAGGCTTTAAACAGAATGAAGGAGGAAATGAGTATTTGCACAGGCCAGTAGATTTGTCTGAAACCATGTACAGCTATTTCTGGTCTCTTGTTTCCATAAATAATAGATTGACAGCTTCGTGGTTAGCAGAGGAAACATGGCACATGTAAATGTCAGACAAATAAATTCAAACATTCCATTTCTTTCTGTGATGAATAGCTCAGTGTAAAGTTCTTATTATTCTAAATAATGCTCATAATTTAATTTTCCTGGTTCATTAAATGAGCTTGAGGGTATTGTGACAAAAAAAAAATGGGGGGAAAAAAAGGAAAAGGAAAAAAAAGGTAAAGGAAAAAAAAGGTGAGTCTCTTCGTACCTCCTGAGCAATTACAGCTGCTACATGTTTAACCAAAGGCTTTCTAAGTAAGACGGTAATTTGATGGAAATATTTAATTCATTTGTGTTATTTGATAGAAGAAACTAACTGTATCTTATACCAACCCCAAGTGATGGCTTTAATACAGGAATGTATTATTTCTAACTGCTCTGTGTGGTGAGATAAGGACACTGAGCTTGACTGTTGCTCACAGAAGAACAGAGCCAGGTTACATGGTATTCTATGATGAAGGGAAACCGTGATAACCACATCTTGTCATCAGGCATTAGTAATCTTTGGGAAGTAGTTTTCTCTTTTTGATCTGCTACCCCCAACTCTTTTCTGGTGGATCTGTGGACTCCAAATTGAGAGTGAATGTCTGACTGAAACCAGACATGTTTTCCTTATCTTTCCTGGATTCCTTTGAAGGGAGAATATTTTCTGTGTGTGATTCTATGTGGAATATGGATTTTTGATACCCAGTGCACTTGATTTATTTCTTCATACTTTTTCATGCTAATTTTTAATGATTAAAGATAATTAGCTTTCTACAGAACCACCTGGAAAGCAGTGAGAGGGATGTGAGGGCTGGTCACAGAAGGAAAGAACAGGGCTGGCAGCCAAGGGGCCAGAGCCCGGGGCTGGGCTTCTGCAGTGAAACCAGTGCAGTGGAGAGATACTATAAGCAGACAGATCTCAGAAAGAACACAAATTAAATTTGCTAGGGACTGAGGGACTGTGCAGTGCTGGGGCACTTCAGAGAGTCACTGGATTTGCTGGAACCAGTCCTATCAGCAGAGATAGCACACAGAGGGGAAGACTGGATTGTAAACCTTCATTTTCACTCTGAGATAGTGGCTTTGGGTTGATAATGGTTAAAAATCTGTTTGGGGAGCTCACTTTAAGAAGATGATCTACACAGCTCCTGCTCAGAGCTCTCTCTGACTTGGTGGTCCTTTACACACTCTCTTTGCGTGCACTAGTTGCTGTTGACAAATCCATCTCACACTTAACACACAGGACCGATAGTTGCACCTGTCTAGTGAACACTAGAAAGGAGGCATGAAAACTTATGGTCTGAGTTTTCTATGGTCTAAGATGGTTGCAATCCATCATTTTGAATGATGTAACATTTCAGGATTTAGGACTGCTTGGAAGAATTGGGCCTGTACAAAACAAAGGCACTGTTTCAAAGCCTGTTTGACAGTCACAAATTTTTGTAGGAAACTGTGACCTTAGGAGTGTCCTTTTTTGGAAATATTTACTCTGAGCATCTCCTTAACATAGAGAACTCATGGCATGTTCTATGAATGTCTGCAGAGAAAAGATCTCCTGCTTTCTTCTTTGCCTGTTGATGTACCAAAACCCAGAGCTGTGGGATAGAGTTAGGATAATGATGAGATATTGCTGTGCTTATTGTAGACCAAGACATCAGAAGTTTCTGTCTGTGAAATTCATAAAGATGTTTAGAAAATAAAGTAATCAACTTTTTATGTATACACGGACGTGTTCTACAAAACAAAACTGACTGCATGCCATCTGCTTCTAATTTTTGGGTAAAGCTCTTGGTACTGCCAAGCATTCCTAAAATCAGGCCCTCTGAGAGTTTACTTATAAAAGCAAATAAACCAACTTTCTGTGTACAAAATCCTCTCCTTCATAAGTTATTTTTAAGCTGAAATATCTCCATGGAGCCTAAGAATGGGTCTTCTCCCTGTGTGTCAAAATGACCTCCACTGTTATTCACAACAGAGTTTGTGATCACATCATCTTTGGCATAGTGGCAGATTGCTCATATATAAAGGCATATCATATTTCTACTCAACTTAGTCTAGAGATTCTTTTACTACTGCAGGCAGCATTTTCATCTAAGTTTTATCTGTGGAGAAACATCTACAGGTACCTCTATTTTGATGAGACCTATCTAACTTACTAGCGAGGCTGAAACGGATGCAATCAAACTCAGGAAGTGTTGCTTAGTGTTAAAGTAAAATATTTCCTAAGAACTTTCTAAAGGCTGGCACTGATAACCTAGAGTCATCCTGTTTGTCATCCTGTTTTCTGCAGTACAGATTGATTCAGCAGTAGATACTAGTTCTGCAGGAGTTGTTCAGTGTAGATTAAACACCTAAGTTTGAGAAAATTTTGAGTCTGAGTCCTCTTACAATTGTGTCAAGGTTGAGTTGGTGATGGTAATAGCTAAGTGGTTTTGGCATTTTCTGTCTTCTTTTAAACAATACCTTTATTATAAATAAACATAACATAAAAATAGTGTGTACCCTTTGTTTCTGATACTTTTAAATGATGATTCTCTGAGGCTGAGGTGAATATTTGGCCTCCTGCTAATGAGAAGAAGGCTGCTGTCAGAACATGCCTTATACTTCCTATCTTCTCTCTTTTTCTTGTATTATTTTATTCATCAGATGCATGCTTTGCATGATTCCCAAAGTCATGACTGATTTGAATTTTGTATTGCCTCTGTCTCTGGAGTTTAAGGTACTTGGGCTAAAGTTTGATGTATTAAGAATTTTCAAGTATAAACAAAGGCAAAAGCAAAACTGACATAACAGTAGCTGATTAACAGAAACATCATCCTGGAGGTAACTCAGAACTTCAATGTATTAAAATTTGAGAGCTTTCCAAGTGAGAGTTTAAAAACCCCTGAACCCAACTTTGGTGTACAAATTAATGTAAATTAGGATAGTATTTTAATAAGGTGATAAAAAGTTGCATTAAGAAAAAACATGGTAACTCTGGAAATAACTTTATGAGGGTTGTGTAGGATATGGATATAGATATATATGAGGGTAATAGATCACAATATGAGCATAGGAAGAAAGCATATCCAACCAACAAATACCAAAGTATTATAGATGTCAATATGAATGCTATCGCTATTTGGAAATGCCATTTAGTAATTCTTAGTAAATACTAAAAACTAACTTTGCTTTAGGTGTTGAGACATGAAATGGGTGAAAAAGAGTCCATTATCTTCTCTGGAGAAGCTTCTGGAATGAACTACTGAACAATTTTTAAGCATTTATGGGGGTTTTTCTGTGGAACTATGAGTAAAACAAATTAGTCTCAAGGTTTTGAAAGTTTATTCTGACCTATAAAACATATTCTGGTCAGATTAAAAAGAAATATTAAATAGATTTTAATAGTCTGTTGAGGGATGAGGAGGAAAATGGGGTTTTACCTTTTTCTGGTCTTGTACTAGATTGAAAATTGCCTTCACAAGCTAAGGGCATTAGTGGGATTGTACCAAAATTTTTACAAAGCCAACTTCTCTCTACACCCTGAACTATAACATATCACAAAAGTTTTACTCGAAATTTAAGGAATTGTGTGAAGGCATGGCACATACACTGTTCAGATGACATTGTCCTCAACCGGACAGAAACTAGGGTTTGTTTTCCAGTATTGAGGCTGTAAGAAAGTGAGCAAAACCATCTGGAGATGCTCAGAGATCACCTGTGCATAGGTATTCTCGCAGTGGTTCAAGCCTAAGCCTCTGAAAGATACTTGAGCCATAACATGAAGAAACAGGTCTAAAGCTGAGAAATGTTGAGAGCTGGACTAATTTTCACCTCCTTGTTGTAATTTCACAGAGATGATGTTTAAGTGTCATGTTTGAATGATCACCCGAACTCACAGGCTATTGGCCAACAAAAAGGAGTCCTTGCACTGTTGAGCTACAGAGTTTCAAAGGTGCTGCATGAATATTTTACAAAATGCTAGATAACTACATGGTAATAAAGCCATCAAAATGCTATCATTATTATTATTATTTTTGTTGTTATTTGTAGAGATTAATGTGTGAATTTGTGTGAGGTGGTGCTATTAAAGAGCAGTATAACTTGCAGAAAGGTTATGTATGCCCTGATGGTTCATTTAACAGAAATGAGGTTTATTATATCCCCTAAAAATAATTCAGGGAAGAACAACATAAAGGCAAATAGAGCAGGATATAACTGCTGTGTGGAAAGTGCTCTGCAGAACAAGGGCTCACACAATGTCAGCCCTTCCAAAGGCAAACTTTATTCCTGCTGGTGATGTCTCTCAGGGAGCAGGATGGCAGCAGAGGCTGGTGAGGGGGGAGTCTTGCTGGTGCTGCTCAGGTTGGAGCCTCGGGCTGGCACTGGTGTTGTAAACTGCAGTGTCTCAGATCACTGCTGGGGACTGCTGTCACGTTGCTGGACAGGGGCGGCTGATGGAAGGGTGGAGTGGATGAGATCCTTCCATTTAATAAGCTTGTTTGACATCAGCAATTATCAGCTAGCTGCTGTCTGTGAAGCATTTTCCCTGTTCCAGCAGCTGGGGTGCTGTTTTCCCGCTTGCTGCAGTGTAAAGATTAGATTGCTGTCTCTAGCACTGAGATGCTGCAGGCTGAATGATAACTATGGCAGGCTGAAAGGGTGATTCCTAAAGTGCTCCCGAGAGCCTCGTTGATTTATTTATTTATTTTCCCCCTCACTGCTCGGCCGCAGGAGTCTTATAGCTGGTGCAGCATCAACAATCACTCCAGGTCAAGCCGCATTAGCCCGAGTGCTAGCCTTCTAACAGATTCAGATTTATGAATCCAATTATGGGGCTTTACAGCCTGTTTAGCTTTGTTGTTGCTGTTATTATTGTTTATTCCTGTCTGCGTTTAGCTGCACTGCTACCCATTTCAGGGTAATTAAGGAGGTTCCTTTTGATAACATTTAGGCTCAACAATATAATGAGAGGGATGCAGTATAAATTTTTCCTTTTGTCCTTGCCCCATCTGACAGCTACTGGTGTGAGCCTATGGGCCTTGCAGTTCTCAGTATCCTTACTTCTTCGCAGCTTTGACTGCATTATATAACTTCTTTTCTTTATTTTTTCCCCCAAATCTTTCTGACACAAAACAATAAAGAAAGCATTTGTTTTACCTAGTTGTTAACCAGATAGAACATTATAAAAGAGATCTTATCAGAAACAAGATAAAAATCTCTACTTACTCTTTTAAAATGCTGCAGTTTCTTTCTTCCATCCAAACTCATAATTCAATGGCTTAGGGCTGACTCATGATTTCCATATGCTTGGGACTGGCAAGAGAGACTATGTCTGTACAAAGGGCAGAGAAAGAGATAATCAGATTTGTGATGCATGCAGAAAAAGTCTGTAGCATTTAAGATCTTTACCAAAATACTCCCTGAGTCCAAGCAAGTTAAAGTAAGCAAATTATCTTGGAAACAATTATAAGATATCTAATTGAATTTCTACCATGGCTTCCATCAATCTTGTAGTGTGTTCTGGACTTGATAACAATTAAAGACGGTGATTAATTGTCAGACATAAAGCAGCTGAGAAAATATATATAGAGGCATATTATAGAAAATATTGCTACGTTTTTCTTGTTGCAGCTCTGAATGTTACCAGACAGTCTTGTGAACTATTAGCATTCAAGTCAGAGAACATCTTAAATCTGTCAGGAAAGCCATATTAAGGGAATTTAAGTAATGATAGCCTACTATTAGGGGAAAAAACAGCTGGGTTTTTTTTTTTCAGTTTTTCATTTATTTATGTGGTATAAACATCTTCCTCCTCTTGGTCCCCCTTTGCAATATAAGTGTTTCTAAATTAACACTCTGATGTTTTCTAACCACCTGAGATCCGTTCCTTATGCTATCATCCACCCCTAGATTAAAATACTCTATACCTACATAATGAAATTTATGTGTTTACTCAGTCCCAACTTTATGTGAACTAGTTCGGTAAAAACCAAGACTGGGCCCAAGTTTCTCTCTGAAATTAAAAACAGGGGAAATGGAAAAGTTGGACTTTTGCATTTCTGTCATCCTTCTTAGGTTTTGAATAAGAAAATAACAACAATTCCAAAGAGCAAACTGGCTGAACCTTTTCCGCATTTCCTTTGATATTCATACATGACTCTGTGAATTATGAAGCATCTGATGAGAGGTTATTTTCTGCTGGGATCCCTGGTATCACGCAGAAAATAGAATCACGCAGTTTGGATATGTCAGACCTCTATGCTGACTAACACAGGAGTCAAGACTTAGTAGCACAGACAATCACATATTAATGTGCCTAAGCAACTCTGGGAGTGAAGGTGATTCACCTATTGGAGTCCTGGAGAGCTGGCAGCTAGGACATAACCATCTGCTTCTTTTTGCATAGAGATACACAAAAGTTTAGAGGATTTCTTGGACAAAGCTTTTCTTTAGTCTTGTGGAATTAATCACCTAACGGGTAAAACACTTGATGGATAAAAAGGCAATTTAGGAAAGGCAAAATACCACATACCATTTATTCTTTGAAGGGCTGTAGGGCTCATAGAAGAATTGGACTAATTTTTAGCTGTTTTGATAAATGAAACATGAGGAAATGGAATAAAAGATGGCTTGGAGTGTTTCATTAAAAACAGAGAAAATATTATGGGACTAATCCTTAACCCAGGTTTCTCTAGTTCTCCATAGTAATGGGAACATGACAGTATAATTGACATAGGTCTCAGCATCTGTAGATTCAAGATCTTCAAGCAAAATTAACACCACTGTTTAAGTTCATCCTCCTGGTGATATAAACCCCATTTACATAAAAGAAAAGTTCTCTCTCTTTGGTGTGATTGAAATGCAGGTTCTGGCAAGGTTGGAAGGGTTGGCTCCATGATTTCACCATATGGATTCTCTTGTTAATATTTATTTAGCAATACTTTCAAATTAGTAGTTTTCAGCAATAGTTCTCCAAAGCAGAATGCAAACAATCTTCTCACAGTTCTCTGGGAGAACTGTTTTTACAGATGACCATCAGCTTGCAGCAATTATTTGAAAGTGTCCCTCTTTTCAGAACTGATACAGTTGTAACTGTGTGTACCATGAAAATCAGCACCAATAACATGCAATAACTCTAACATGCCAATCCTTGCACAGCAAGTCAGTTGTAAACCAAGTTTACTTCAGGTTTTTCTGATACAGTATATTATAAGCCCGGAAGAGTTCACTTTCACATGGAACTTTGTGTTTAATTTACAATCAGTTCCGAGACCTAAAGTTTTTTTTTTTTGGTTTTTGTTTCTTTTTTATCTTGAAGCAAAATTTAAGTGAAGCATCTCAGGTAAAACACCTTAAAAAGGAAACAAGTTCCTGTGAGAGCAGCTGTGAGAAGCGAAGAACTTCTTCTGTTTGGGAACTAGAACCAGTTGCATAAGATGGTTCTTCAACAAAGAATAAATCATTATCTTCCTACTAAATCCAAATTCAGCATTACTCCTTGCAAGGCATCATTTCCTTAACATATCTCTTCATTTTTAAGGCTGACATATCTTGACACGATGGCAGCTGATGATAGGATTAGGAATGATTAATCAAGACAGTGTAACATCTGAATAAAGCTTTGACAGGGAGCCTGGACCCAGCATGCTGATATTGCACAAGCCATCTTGTTAGATACTGTGTTATGAAATACTCTTTTTCTTACATTTCTGATAAATATAATGATAAAAGACAAGCTAGGTATTATTTAGTGGTTCTTCATAGCAACTGCTCTTCATGGGGTTTCAGCTGAAACATGTTCAAGCTGCCAGTAGGGAACCAGGACCTATTTCTGCGTGGGGAAAATCACAGTTTCGCTGTGCTGCCTTCCAGAAATAGCAGGGAAATTCATCAAGATTTTCTGTACGATCTCTCCTTTTCTCCTACATACAAACCCATGCAGCCTTCTGAGGATAGCAAGCTAAGCCAAATGAACAGGGTGATGTAATGGTCTGTGATGCTGGGGTGAGGCAGGACTGATCTTGCATCTCCTGACGGCAGTGCATGGTCTGCTTGTTACATGAGAGACCTGTAAGCCTGGCCCAGCCACCATCAAGGCCAAATACCACGCCATAGGGTATCTGATGACACACAGACTCTGCCAGTTGTAAAGGATATCAAGGTGGCTGCTGTCTTACAGCAGAAATGACCAAAAATAGAGTATGCTTGGCCCTGGGTACATGTCACAGGGGATGCTGAATGGAGATGTTGAAGATTCTAAAAATATGGAGATAATATCTTGATATCTACTGTTGGAAAATATCTCCTTCCAGGATTATGTAGAATTCCACCAGTGGGATATATAATTTAAAACATAAAAACACCTGTGTGCAGAAAATGAAGCCTATGTCAAAGATAAGATAGAAAATATTATGCTCATGTGTATAGTACTAGATGATATTTTTGTGGGTTTATTTTCAACAGTATTTTACTGCAAAATAAGATGGTGGGGCTTTTTTATTGGTGTTAGGTTTTGTTTGTTTGTTGGTTTTGGTTTGTGTTTTTTTTCTTTTTGTAATTAGGATTAGTTAAATGATGAGGCAATGGTGTATCAACAGTATCAGACTGGCTTACTTATCTTAATTTCAGCTGAGATCTAATTACATACTCCCCTGCTGGACTTTGCTGAGTGAAGAATTTGCTTATGTGATGTTATGTACAGGGAGTTGTGGTTAAGTGTCAAGTAGAATCTAAATCAAAGTAATCACCAGGCTTTTTATACCTAGTTCTCTGTGTTAGGCACAGATTCCAATTGCAAAAAGTGTGAGATGTTAAATCTTGGGGACATTCTGTTGTCTGTGGACTTCCTCAAAATCTCTGTGCAGGATGGATTCCTCTCCTCCCTATGTATGTAAAAGTGTGTGGAGACGTGTGGCACTGTCCCTGCACTGTGTCTCCTCAATAAGTACTGTGCAAGTGAATTTGAACAGGGTGATTTTGCACCAGCTAAAGGTAAAGTGAGGTTAGGAACAAGCAAGCCGAAGTCCTTTTGCTTTCCCTAAACTCATGGACTTCATTAATACAATGCAACGAGGCTGCAGAGCCTTCTCTTCTAGGAACCTCAATTTAAGTGGGAGTATCACATGGAGGTGCCACTGGAGTTGGAGCAAAAAGGCAGTTTCAATGTCTGGAGCTTCAGGGATGTCTGAAGGTAATGTCAGACCGGCTGCTTTTCTGAGACCAGTGTTTCTCCTCCTTAATCATCATCACAGGCAGTTAAAACAGAATTGACCCCACTGTATTATTTTTAAGGGGGGTAAGGAAGACATCCTCAGCTGTTATCTAAACCTTGGTGGGGTGAGAATCCCATGCACTTTTGTGACGTGAGCATGAGGCATCGGCATTGAGGCATGAAGATTTGAGGTGCCCAGGAAACGGTACCTAATATTTTACTGCAACATCTTGGAATTTGCATTGCTTTTTAAAACATCTTTTTGTATTTTAAAAGTTATTATTAGAAGATGCAAATTTTATATAGATTTAACAATAAAGCATATTGTAATTTATTATTTGAATTACCATAATAGCAGATGTTTTCCATGCTGTGGTGACAGTGCAGATTTTATGTCCTTAACACATACCCAGGTGGATGTAAATATTAGTACAGCTATACTGTTTTTCATATGCAGCTGAGGAATCCAAGCACTAGATTTATTCAGTCACAACTAGATTCATAATAATTAATAGTAGTTCACAGCTAGATTAGTGGTCCAAACAGCAGCCATATGCAGTGCTGGGTTGTGGATTACTTTAGAAACAATAGATGAAACACAACTCATTTCTCCCACAGCTGATGACAAATGCAGACTGATCAACTTACTTCTAAAATATTTATCAAATATACCTGTGGGTAAGGCACTGTCTTGGTTTGAAAGACAGGTGTCTGCTGAGGAAGGCAGGAACCCCCCTTAGAATGGAAAATACAACCCCCTTCCCTCCAAATTACTGTAAATTTGAAATGAAAGGGCTTTCAGGCAAGGATATGAGGAATAGGAATAACAGTTTTTTTACTTATATATATATATATATGTATATAACAAAAAAAATGATACAGAGAAACTGATTTAACCTGACAGAGTCAGGGGTACAACCTGGCACCCTGCCGGGCAGGGTGTTGGTAGCAGTCCGATTCGGTGGTGGCTGCAGTTCTCTTTGAAGTGGTTCTGTTGAAGCGGTGATCTTGTAGAAAAAGAAGTCTGGTCCTCCTCAGAAAATCCAGTGGTGGTGTAGTTCTTGTCCTCTGGGATCCCAGCAGGAAAGGCTGCCCATGCTGTTCCAAACTCCAGATTTTTATCCAGGTGGGAATGCTTGGCTCCTTCCCCCTGGGCGGAGCATCTCACAATGGGATGGTGAGTCATGGGGCAAAGCACTGAGGGGCCCATTAACAGGAGATAGTCCGGAGGGAGGAGGCAAGGAACATTGCTACACCTGGTTTCAACAGCTCATGGTAATAGAATTCACTGTAACCCAAGACAGGCACATTCTCAAAGAACCAACTCCTTCTGTAATGATGTGATTTATGCTTCTATTTGCAGCTTGGTGTTTCGGTTCTGCTAAATTTGCCCATGGTTTTATGTTGCCACCATTCATCATATTATCTGAGCAATTTCCAGACAATAACAGGCAATTATAAATTCCTGGGAACAGGAATATTTGTGGGTTGTTTCATTACAAATGGGAACTAACTTTAAATAACTCCTCACCAGTCTTTTAGATAAAACGCCTAAATCCTCAAGGATCCTTGAGCTGCAGACTCGTAACCTCTCACTAGGGGTGCTGGCTGGAGTTTCCATGCCTGTTTGACCCAGGCAGTATGTTTTTCCTTTGCAGGTAGGGGTTAAATATTGGCAAAGTGGAACTCTTTAGATGCTATTTGATGTATCTTTAAAAAATATTCCAATATAAACATTATGAGCAAGATTGCTGCTGGTAAGACTAGATTTGTCTAACTTCTCTGGAAGCTCTGTTTGTGAACAGCTGTAAAGTTTCATCTTGACCTCTCAATATTTTCATTTTAGTTTCAGCATGAAATCTGGCAAGCCTAACTGAATTTGTGTTGCAGTTGCATTAGTCTAAGAGTGCACCAAAAAGACCCCATAACTGAACTTTATGAGAATGTTATCCTGCAACAATACACAGGATCACAGAATGATAAAGTTTGGAAGAGACCTTCAAGATTACTTAGTCCAACCATCCACCTTGGCCCATTCTGGGCCTTCCTCCCAGGTGGGACTTAAGTCGCTCGGCCACTCAGGGCTGGATTAGGTGACACTTGGGGGCTTCCTCCAGTGTGCAATGCTTGAAAGACACTGTGGGACAATGGGGGACAGGGGACTGCCTCACCAGGGCGAGGTCTGACCCACCCCCTACCACACATTCCAAACACCCCAAGATGTCTTGAATCAGATTACTCTGCCCAGTCTCTGACAGCAGCTCGCAAGTCACTCTTCCCCCACCCTGTAGCACTGCATGGGGTTGTTGTGACCCAAGTGCAGGACCTAGCACTTCACGTTATTGAACCTCACACAGTTCTCCTCAGCCCATTGGTCCAGTCTGTCCAGATCCCTCTGTAGAACCTTCCTACCCTCCAGCACATCAACACTCTTGCCCAGCTTGGTGTTGTCTGTGAACTTACTGAGGATGCCCTGGATCCCCTCATCCAAATCAGTGATGTAAATATTAAACAGGGCTTCCCCAACACCAAACCCTGGGGAATACCACTCCTGACCAGCCACCAGCTGGATGTAGCTCCATTCACCACCACTCCCGGGGTTCAGCCATCCAGACAGGTTTTTGCACAGTGAGAGTACACCCACCCCAGCTGTGAACAGCCAGTTGCTCCAGGAGAACGCTGTGGGAGTCAGTGTCAAAGGCTTTACTGAAGTCTAGACAGACAACATCCACAGCTTTTCCCTCATCCCTAACTGGGTCACTTTGTTGTGGAAGGAGACCAGGTTGGTCAAGCAGGACCTGCCTTTTGTAAACCCATGCTGGCTAGGCCTGATCGTCCAGTTGTCCTGCACGTGCCGTGTGATGACACTCAGGATGATCTGCTCCATGACCTTCCCCATTACTGAGGTGAGGATGACAGGCCTGTAGCTACCGGGATTGTCCTTCCAACCCTTCTTGTAGGCAGGCATCACATTTCCTAACTTCCAGTCACCTGGGAGTGCTCTGGTTAACCAGGACTGCTGGTAAATGATTGAAAGTGGCTTGTCAAGCTCTTTTGCCAGCTCCCTCATTACTCTCAGGTGCATCCCCTCTGGGCCCATTGATTTGTAGGTATCTAACTGGCATAGAAGGTCACTAACTGTTTCCTCTGGATTATGGTGAATGATGAGATATAAGTAAGTAACCAAGACACTATTAAAGAACAAAATTGTTTTCAAATGTTTGTGTTCAAGCTGGGAGTCAAAGGAAATAGGTCTCAAATAGCAAGACATTTTTTGCTACCACTATTCTGGAGTAGAAATTAATGAAAATCAACCAACCAAAGCAACTAACAAGCAATGCCCCTGTATTGAATAAGACTAAGATTGCCATCAAAGAAGAGCTGTTCAAAAATCAGAAAGGAAAGATCTACCTGGAAGAGCTGTGTTGTAAAGGAAATTTTTGTTAGCAGAACTTTCAGAACAAGTTCACACTTGTGTGTGCTTTTAAGATAGAATATAGAACAGAAATCAGCAGCACCAGAAAGCTAGTAATGCTTTCTTACCCATATTGTAGATGTGTTAAGAGACTGAGTCAGAGGTTGTTGCAAATCTGAAATTTAAGGATACTTCCTTTCTGAGAATTTTGGCTGGTTAGAAATGATCTTAAAAATAGATAAACCACATGGTCTTTTATAGAATGTTTTCAGCAGCAGGAGAAAATTTGGAATGCTTCATAAGTATGTTAAGACAAACACAAATGAAGAGAAGGTATTGGATCTCTGCTTTTTCAGTGCACCCAGGGGTTACACCTGCACAGGGTCTCAGGTATAACTGTGTATTATGTAAACTGCATCTTTTAAAAGTATGTCAGCAGGTATTGAACTGCTTCCCTTTGATCACCAAATCCGCTAAGTTTTACCTAGCTAAAGAAGGATGTCTGTTTCCTTGACAAAGACGTTTCTCGTTTGCATGAGGCTTTTAGCCTCTTAATCTTTAGGGACTCTAGGGAGGCAAAGTAATGTTCTGCATCAATAACACTTTACATCAAATATCTGTCAAGAGAAGTACCTGAGGTGTTTGTTCCTGCTGCAAATATTGTCTAGTTTTTCTGTCCTTGCCTTGACTCTCAAGGTTCTTCTGTTTGCCTTCTTCTCTTCTTTGCCCAGGTATAGCTGTTAGGATTGACATTTCCAAAATTACGGTTTCGTAACAGGGCTTTCATGGATCTGTGTGAGAGGAGGGTGCTTGATTTTATGTTGTCATCTGATAATAGGATCAGCTTTAGTGGATGTGTGATGGAGCCAGTGATGAGTGGTGTCCCTCAGGGGTCTCACTGGGGCTGATACTGTGCAGCATTTTTGTTGGTGGCATGGACAGTAGGACTGAGTACACCCTCAGCAAGTTCGCTGACAGCACCAAGCTGTGCGGTTCATCCGACATGCTGGAGGGAAGGGATGCCATCCAGAGGGACCAGGGCAGGCTTGAGAGGTCGGCCCATGCAAACCTCCAGATGTTCAGTGAAGTGAATTGCAAGGTTCTACACCTGGGTTGCAGCGATCCCAGATGTACCTATGGGCTGAGCAAAGAAGTGATTGAGAGAAGCCCTGCAGAGAAAAACTCAGGGGCGATGGTTGATGAAAAACTCAACATGAGCCAGTAGTGGGCAGTTGCAATGCAGAAAGCCAAACAAATCCTGAGCTACATCAAAAGAAATGTGGGCAGCGGGGTGAAGGAGGCAATTTTCCCCTTCTACTCTGTGCTTGTGAGACCCTACCTGGAGCATTGTGTACAGTTCAGGTGCTCCCAATATAAGAAGGACATGGAACTGCTAGAGCAAGTCCAGAAGAGGGCCACAAAGTTGATAAGGGGACTGGAGTACCTCCCCTATGAAGACAGGCTGAGAAAGTTGGGGCTGTTCAGCCTGGAGGAGAGAAGTTTTCATGGAGACCCCATAGGAACCTTCTGGTATCTGAAGGGGGCCTACAGGGAAGCCGGAGGGGGACCCTTCATCAAGAACTGTAGTGATAGGACAGGGTGTAACGGGTACAAACTTAAAGAGGGGGAAATCTAAGGAATTCTTCACTGTGAGGGTGGTGAGATACTGGAACATGTTGCCCAGGGAGGTTGTGGATGCCCCAACTCTGGCAGTGTTCAAGGCCGTGGTGGATAAGGCCTCAAGCAACCTGATCTAGTGAGAGATGTCCCTGCCAATTGCAGCGGGGTTGGGATGAGAGAATCTCTAAGGTCTCTTCCAACCCTTAACATTCTATGATTCTGTTAATGAAAGGGCTGTCTTCCTGCATGAGGTTTTTCAAGAGACAAGCTGTGTTACTTAGCAGTGCGAAGTGGAGGCATGACTGTGACCCACCACCTGTACTTGAGGAACACGGTGGTAAACCGCGGCTGCTCAAAGAGCAGGAAGCTCAGGTGCAGAGTAAAAGGGTTGCTAGAAGGCCAAGAAAATCTATAATGATTCTGAAGCTCCTTCTACTGCTCTTGGACATACTTGGGTGACTTCTGCAGGGGACAGCAGAGGAAATAAAAGGGGTCAGCCACCAAGGTACTTTGGGAGGCATTACACAGCATATGCAAAGCCCATATGTCTGAAGGAGCTTCTGAAGGCCGCCTGCAGTCCTAGGAAGAAGCCAGATGCTTTCCTGTTTCTGTACAAAAGCAACCATGGTATATCTTAATTTCTTAAGATAGTTACATTCTATTCAGCTTTCATTTTAAGAGAAGTTGTCTCCACAGTTTTATTCTGTTCTGTTCATATGACAGCTTACGTGAACGAAGCCTTCTTCCCATTTCCCTGCCATGATGCCACTCCTTTTCTCTTTATCTCTCTTTCTGTCTTGAAAGAGCATTGGTTTTTAATTCTCTGCCTGTGAAAACTGACTTTGTTCTGTTTTTTGTCAACAGGGTCTAACAAAGAAGGGCTGTTACTAACACAGCAAATGCAGATTATTTTTAGCTATAACAGCAACAACAACTAGGCATTCATATCCATTAAATGCTAAAGTATAAAATAAAGAAAAAAATTGTTTTAATGCAATCTAGTGTAAAATTAAATTTGTTCATTTTACTTACAACACTTTTGATGCTATCCACATTCATGAAAAGATACTAGGTTGGATCCATTATATCATTAGCAAAATTCCCAGTTAATCGAGGAGATCCAAGCTTCCACTTATCACTCATCCCAAACAATCAAAAAAGGAAATATAACCAAAGTGGGGAAAACAGGATTAAAATACATACATATTTTCTTTTAAATTGTAATCAAATTTAAGGATTTAGTAATGAATGGTTGAATTGGAATATCCATGAAGGTAGCACTTTTTAAAAATCTCCTTTAATGGGTGTTGATGCTTGTCAACTAAAATTCCAACATGGGGAATTTGTTGTTACAAAGGAAGCTTATTCAAATAGATAATTTACAATGGGATAGTTCTCAATAGTATTAACAAATGGTATAATGTAAAATGTACAGGAAAGTTATTAGAATGATAGAAAGAAAACAGTCAAAGGATTTATATACATCCCATGGATAAGAGATAAAACTAGAACATCCTTTAACTGGGTGTACTTTTTACATGTTCCAGTGATGAGAATACCTTCATTTAACAATCAGATGACCTACAATGGTTTGCATCTTTAATTTATTACTTACACATTCCTCAATGACTTGTTACTTACTTCATTATAAATTATTAGACAAGCAACACTAATGAAGTTAAGTAAATTGATTATGTGTAGAAAGGTTTAATTTTGTTTGATGAAAAATTATTTACAAGCAAAATAGTGATGAATAGGTTGGCTGTGATGTTCATGGGCTTAGTCATAGTCTTTAGCTCCTAAAACAGTTGAAGATCACACTTTGTGAAAAAAAAAGATGAGTTGTTCTACTTCTGTGTCTAAGCCTGCAATATCATCTGGGATTTAGATGCCATTTCTCCCGCTTTTTTTTGCCTGGAACTGATTTCCAGTGATTTGAATTAATGTGGATTTATTTGGAAACTTTAGTTTTACTTGAAGGTATTTTTTATTTTTATTAAACAAGCAAAGGAAACGCATTTTGTCCTTCTTTAGAGGCTGGTGCAAATATCTTGTGTATTTCCAGTCAGTGTAGCTTTCTTGCTAAACATCAAAGTATTCTTTTTCAGAGGCATTTGAGAAGGAAAAAGTAGTTTCTTTAAGTTTGTGTTTCTTCTTCTACAGTTTAGATGCCATCCAATTTATCTGTTCATGAAACCAGTTCATGCTATTTTACACTTGTTCATCTGTATACAATCCTGAGATGACTATTTCAGCTGAAAAAGGATATGAAGACTTTCTGAGTCAGACTTTGGGGAGAGGGCAAGGCACATATGGAGAATGTCTTCAGTGGCAAAACGTATACATTAATTTACTATCACATTAGGGAGACACCTAAAAGTTATACACACATACATGCAGACACAAGCAAAAGGCAGTTCTATCATATTTATATTGCATACTTTCATTAAACAAATAATTTGTGTGTGCTTACTCTTTCCAGGGCTGTGGCCTTGAGTCTTTGTCATACATCAACCTTTCTCCACGCAAATTTACCACAAACAAGGTGTTACAACCTGGCCCTGAAGGTGAGGGTACCTCAGATTCTTGTTAACAGATCCCCTGAGGCAGATTAGAGTGAATGATCATTGTTTATATGTATATTCACTCTTGGATTTCTGAGTAGCCAGTGGCTTCTTTTGTGGTCCTTTAAGGGCAGCACCCAAAATAGGACAAACTGCCTTTTCTTTGCCAGGTTTCAGTTTATGTTCTCTTGCCAGAATTGTAATTTCATCCACCTCTGCTTGTGGGTCATGCCAAATGTTATGAGCCCATGCCATACCAAGAGGACAAAAATTATCATTAAGATTTCCTCATGAGGGGAGAGTCCCCACTGACCCTCCCTCAGCAGTAATACCCTTCAGTCACGTACTGGGGGTCAATGTCTTTCTCCCCACTACCCTTTCTGAAGCTCAGCTTGACCTTCTCCTAGAGAAAATCTTGCAACAGTTCCAGGTCATGCCAGAAAACCCAGCAACAGCTTTGGACCACACCAATCACTCCTCCATATCCAAGGGATCCTGTAATGCCCTGGCCTGTCCAATGGGTTTAGGGGAAGATAGTTTGATTTACTCTGGGCGGTACATGGGAGAAACAACAACAATTCTCAGGAGGTTCAATAGCAAGCTGGTCATTAACCCAGAGAGGATTAATATTTTTCTTCCTATTTAACTTCTCCGAGAATCAGCTTGACTTTCTCACAGAGAAAACCTTACAAGAGGTCTGGCTTATACCAGAAAACCTTTAAACAGGTCTGATGTTCCCAGGTCATACCGAGAGATAAAAATTATAGCAGTGGGGAGCAGTGGAGATCAGACATATCCTGGGTTGTCATGATCCTCTGCCAGAGGTTTCATCTTTGACTGAAAATCAGTCTTCCTTGTCCAGAACTCTGGCTGTTAACCCTGTAGGAAAACCTCCTCACCACTTTTCAGAGTAATCCTCCAATTTAATGTTACAACCCACCCCTGAAGGCAAAGGTAACTGACGTTCTTGTTAGTAGATCCCTTGGGATGGGTTAGAGTGCATCGACACGAAATGACCGGTGTTTATAAATATATATATAGGACGGGTTTATTTCAACACTGGCCTACCTTGCCAACAATCCACTTGTGCTGCAAAGAACCATGAAGTTTGACATCTTGTGATGTTGGATGAGGTACAGGCACATAAAGAAATAACAGTCTTGCATTCTAATTAGCAGAAGCTGTGAGTGGTGAGGATAACAAGAAAAGGATGACAGAGCAACACATGTAAAGAATGCTATTGTGAGCAACTGAGTGGTTCTAAATCATTTCAGGGGCTGTGGGAAGTTTTGCAGTTGACTGCTGTTTGATTGATGCTAGTGAGCATTACAAGAAAACAACCTGAAGAAACAATCCTGGAACAAATTGAAGAACGAGCTAATAGATAGACGACAACTATCCTCAATGTGTGAAGGAATATTTTATTATGCTAATGTTTCCTTGAAAAATGGTAGCACTAAATAAGCTAACGGTTGAAAAATAATGACAGATAGCAATGAATCCTCAGACTAATTACACACAGAATGTAAGCAGCCCACAGCAGAACTGTGTGCCTATTCAGACCTCCCATGTGATCTAGCAAGAGAGACACCCTAAGGATACAGTTACTGCCTATGGCAAGGTAGTTCATGAGCATCAACCAGTCTGGAAAAATCTCTTCTTAGTTAACTGAATTACAGACAAATCCTGCTCAAGTACCTCCTATTCTTTCAGCCTGAGGAATTCACAGTGCAGGCAATATCAGGTGTTCTTGATCTGTTGATTTGACAGTCAACATCACAAGACTACAGAGATCACTTCTACACTGTCCATCTGTTGAGATAAGAATTTGTGCTTCCAGTTGTGCACTGCCTCTGCCATGAGTGAGTTCAGTAAATCTCAAAACACATTTTGAGCCAAATTCAAATCAGAGGGTGGATCAGACCTCCCTGGAAGACTGAAAACAAGAAAAAAATCCTCTGCTTAACTTTCTTGTGTAATTTTAAGATTTGTTACCTGCTACCAAAGACAGTACACATCAACAAGTAATTTTTATCTTAAAGAATGATGTGATTCTTGTATCCAGTCCCAGAAACAAGAAGAGGCCAATGAATATATGAGAAGTATGTGAAATAAGGACCTCTGTTCTAAGTAATCTCCTGAATGAACAGGACTGAATGAAGCAGCAGAAGCTGCCTTTTGAATGCTGGCAATGCCTAGGGAGGCTGTCTGGATCACTTATAGGATGAACACAGGTTCCCTGGTTTTCCATTGAGAGCTTTCTGGAACAGATCCAACTTTGAAAGAAGGTGATTACCGTGAAGAAAAGATTTTTCTAGACTGATCCAAAATCAGACAAGACTGTCATTTTGAGCTTCTTCACAGACAGGAATTATTATAAATAGAATGGCCCAAATTGCAATAAGGACAGTTCTATTTAATTTTTTTAAATTAGGCTTGCAAAGCATTTAGTTCATGCCCTGGTATACATTTATGGTGAAATGCTGTTTCAAGTACTCAAAAATAGTATGTAGGATGCTAAGGATGAATTATTTATGACCTTTCATTTTGTCTGTTCCAAGAAGTACTTAGATTACCATTCTTTTGTGATAGACAGTTTCATGAAAGTGTCTGACAGGTACTTCCAACCATAATTTTTATCCCATGTTTTAACATGTATGTATATATTATACTGATAAAACTTACATTGACTTCTATGGGAGCACTGAGATTCTGTATTTTTACTAAATCTCATCTTCAGAGTTGCATTCATGTACATTAAAATGTTAAACTCCCAATGACTCATTAGATGTAAAATGAAACCTTCTCAGAGGCTTTTGAGTTTTTTGGACTCATGTGCACATATGCTTATGGGGATGAGTCAAATGCTCTAACTTTTGAATATTTAGAACAATCTTGCTCTTGAACTTCGGAAAATTTTGACATTGAATTTTCATGTTATTTAAGAAAAAATATAAAAAGGAAAAGTAAATAAAAAAAAGAGAAGTGTCACATTGTGTGAAGTGCATGCATGTACCTAGAATTTTGTTATGAAGGCATTTGACAAAACCACTGTGAAAATTTCTGTCAGTGATTTTACTCTCTTCCATGCTCTTAGAGCCACACAAATAGCACTGTCACTTCACAAAAATGTCACGCTTGGTATTCACCAAGTAGTATCTTCTTGTTATCTATAGCTCAGGTTGGTTTATTTACTATTCTGAAGAAGACAGAAAAATTTTCTGTTGGAAATGCATGAGTATGGGAAAGTTTTAGTTTTTTAAACTTCAGCCATTTTGAAATTATTGAAATTTATAAAATGTACTGCTATCCTAATTAGAGTAATGTGTGTTGCTGCAGTTGCTGACCTCTGCCAGACATTCACAGGTGAAGCTTTTTATCAGTTTGTCACTCAAAAGACAAGTCAGCCAAGGGAAATCAATTTTATTCTACTCATCCACAAGCATCTTCCTTGGAAATGACTACTGCCTCCTGCTTGGGAGAGATTTTAACCTAGTCTACATTTTTTGAATCCTTTGTCAGTTTAATAGGTGCATTCCCAGGTCTGTGTGCCACATGCCACTTAACTTTCCCAGCCCTTCAACTGGCAAGTAAAATACAAGCTGAGTATTTTCATTTCCCCATGAAGGAGTCTGTTTCCAGCACCACCCACCTTCTGAGAAGTCCTCGGACTGGGAATCCCACTGGGTGCCTTTGCTCCCCAGTGACTACCCCCATCAGAAAACATCTGAACAAACCTAGGCACTGCTGAACCCTGAGGGGCTGTGCTGTGGAACAGGACAGGGCCTGTCAGTATATTAGAACAGCTCTGGGATGGCTCCCAGGTGACTTCCTGAAGCTGTAGCTGACAAAGATTTTCCATCAGGTTCCTTTTATCTTTGTGCCTGTGAATGACTCTACTCCTGCCAATGTTAATGGTCCTGCTTTTTCTCACAAAGAAAATTCTGTCATTTCTCCTACTGTTGCTCTTTGTCTTTCTCTTTCCACTTCTTCTGAAATCTGTGGGGGCTTATACTATTTTCTAGCTTTTTTTCTTCTTTTTCTTACTTTTTCATCCTGGAAAATTTATGCTTAGATTCTCAGCTGTTCTTCTCTTTTTCCATGTTGTAGTGCCCGCTGCTGAATTAAAAAAATATCCCTGTTGATTTTCTGTCTCCATTTCCTCTCACACAGACACCCTTTCCCTGGGTACCTGTTGCTTTTTTCCAGGATTTCATGTCCACGGAATGTTCAGAGACTGAATAGAGAACATTTAGTGACTCACATGCTGCTCTACAAGGCCAGATCACAGATGCTGGTGTTAGATGTCAGCAAAAGTGACTGAATGCTATAACTTGTTTGGCCACCTCAGGGAAGTCATCTCTCTTCTTTGTTTCATCTCTAAAATAGCTTTAATAATATCTAATGCCTTTGTGATTTATGGATGGAAAACTGTGCACAATCCAGTTGTATATTAGTATTATTATTGTTGTTATTATTACTGTTATTATTATTTCTGCCATCTAATTTTTCCCTTTAGCTCCTTCCAGTTAAATTAATGTGTATGTCAATATCCTAAAAGTACATGCAAGTTTACCAGTGAAGAGCAGCTTGTTATTATGAGGCCCATCTTTCACAATACAAGTCTAAAAGCTTAAAGGAACGGCTACCTTTGTGATACTTTGCTTTTAAGATGCATAGTTAATATTCAGATGCCAGCTGTTGGTCGGCCAAATTTTTATTCTGAGCATCGTTTTTGTGAGGAGTTAGGAAACAACAAACACATACTGGATATTTGGAATAATGATGCCAACTGGATTTTTTCTCCTGTGGTGAGTGGTAGGTTGTTTCTCTTTCTAATCCAATGAGATAGAGAGCTGTACCCAATATGAATGACCGGAATACAGACTCCAACTGACTAACATTTATCAAGAAAAAGGTCATTCTGTTTCATGTCAGTGTCAGACATGGAACTGCACTCAAGAATTCAGGATGTAACTTGTACAGCAGAGTTGATTCACTAAGCAATGGTTTCAATATACTGAGGATTGGTATTTTCTTTTAACAAACTTGTATGGCAAAACCACTAAAAGCAGGTTAAATATTGCTTACTGGAGTCCTTCTGCTTTTCTTGCATTTTTATTTATCCCTGGTCTCCCAAACAACCACCATTTGTGCTCTTGATTTCTGGCTGGATATATGGGAACATAGAGTGAGGTAAAAAAAAAACCTCAAACATTTCTGAACAATTAAGGTGGAATTTAGGTCAAGCCCATAATTAAAACAAGAAAAAAGGACTAAACCACTTGGGCTATGGTGAGCTTTTAGCCTCAGAAGAACCTGCAGTTCTGATCCTGACCATGCATCTCATCCCCTGACTTACACGTGAGCCCCAGGTGGGACTTGCAAACTCTGTCCTTTAAGTGCCCTTTGAGTGACCCAAACTTGTGACTCCCCCACAGACAATTCAAGGTCACCACAGTGCCATACACCATGACACAGTCATGTCCCAGGGATAAAGTCTATCTGCCTGTTAGTTTCAGAGCATGACCTCCCAGGGAGTAGGAGGTGTGGGTTATGGTCCTTGCTGCTCACGATACACTCAGCTAAGGATACACTCGCTCTTGGTCTCCTGGTTTGATGAATCTTGCATTCTTAGATGCACATCTTCAAAGAAGCTTTCAAAGTTAGTTTCTCTCTGGATTTAATCTACAGGATTGAATGTGCATTTGAATGTCCTTAAACAAAAACTAACTGGACCTCTGTTTCATGTATACCAGGTGAGTGGTTCAACTAGTGGGTCACTATCCAGCAGGAAGGGAGTCCCCATCACTCTTGGAAGTCTCCTGAAATGGGCAGCCAAAGCACTTCAGCTCACACCATTGTTTTCAGCTATCATCAGATATCAGCTATCATCAGATATTCAGCTATCTCACATAAGCATGTCATAGGTACACAAAAACATCTATCCTCTACCAAGAGATGGAAAGATTTTTATAGAATTCCTGTTTGGATTTTTGTCTGAATGCTGGTTTAATTTTAATTTTTAGCTATTTTTTTCCCACTCACTGGAATATAGTTAGCTGTCCAGTTTGTTTCTTCATGATGCAGTCGTCCTGGATTTGATAACCTGAAAGAATGAGTGAAGACATTGCACATCATTGTGCCTAAATAACTCCTTTACATTTGGTTCTTTAATCTGGACAACTGAAAATATGTCCTTAAAGCAGTTCGTTACAAACTGCTTAAAATCTACATCACACATAGTTCATTAAATGCTGAGTGATGAACACATCACACATTTATCCGAAATGACCTCTCTAATTAGCAGCTGTAAAAGAGCTGTCTGATCTTCTCCAGTTATTGAACGTACAACAGCACGTGCCTGTGGTCTCAAGTCTTGTTAGTTCTGTTTCAAACAATTTCTTCAGTCATCAGTAAAGTCAGCAGGAATTAAGGCAGCTCAGCATTTTGAAAAGATCATGCTGCTTCTCTAGGTGCTCAGTAGTGGCACGCATCCGTGTTTGACCCAAATTCTAGGATGAAACCCGATAGCCACTGCTCTCCACCCCAGCATATACCATTAGGAGTAAGGCAGAGCTCATCAGTGCTTGTGAAGCTCCCCTTTGGATGGTTTATGGCTTTGGGCAGCTCTCCACCTGCCTGTATGAATGATAGTGCAATAACCCAGCCATTAACATTTACAGTACAAATGATAAATCCAATTAAAAAGGAGACGGTGAAAGCGCCATGCCATGGCAATGTTCCACACGAAAGAGGCATGTAGAGTATGTTACTGAAAGAAACTGTGGGATGAAATTAGGAGACCTAGGAATGTATTTTTGGGGTTTTTTCCTTTGTCCATTGACTGCCACTTTAGATCAAGATTACTAAATCTATACAAGGCAGATACCAAAACTTCTCTATATTAATCCATTATTATTTTGGTTTTCCATGGCACTATAATGATAGGCTGAATATTTATAATTTCAGAAGCAGGCTCTAATTCAGTAGCTCACACCCTCTCTGTTTAGCAGTGTTTACTTTAAACCAGTGATGAAGTTCAGCTGAACACATTGGTTGAGAACTCAGCATCTGTCAGAAAGACGTTGCTGGGTCTAGCTGGACTTTCCATCTGACCTAGAACATCCATTCATTTATTCGCACGTACGTTTCTAAATCAGGAAAATGTACTGTATTTTATAAAGACCATATGGAGCCATTATTAATGTCCCACAATTCTTATTTATTAAATACCAACAAAAGAATTCAATAGCTGCTTCTCTTAGAAGAAACACTTCTATTCATTTTTAAAAAAAAAATTCTTTTTTTTCTGTAGAAGTTTGCATCACGTGGTCTTTTACAGACTATTGTTGAAGGCAGACGAAATGATGAATCCTGCAAATCAGGCATACCAAAATTTCTGCCTCTGGATCTCTTCCATTTGTTCATGCTTTTGCTAAATCTGTGAACAATATTCTGCTGTGAGATGCTGCATGTGTTTTGCATGTAGGTAGTGGCTGGATAACAATTACAGGAGGGCAGCTCGCCAACCCAATTGGCAAGCGCTAAATTGAATAGGATATTCAAAAGCAGGAATATAAATATTTTGGTTCAAAGTTTAAGTTATTGAAGTATACCATTTGGCACCAAAAGCTTTTTGTAAATCATTTTTCTTACTCTGCAGTCATGAATCATTCCAGCAGTGGGTATATGCATTAGAGATTCCAGCCACAAGCTGCTGAAATTTGATGTTGGCTGATGCAAAAATGTAGCTATTATGGTGATTTGACATCTAGCTCCACATCTTGAGTAGACACCACTACCCCATTTAAAACTAATTCCTCAGGAGTGACATCTCATGCACAGGGATTATGAGTCATTAAATAATCATTTGGTAACACAGTGCGTCCCTTGCCTCTGGAAGTGGTGTTCAGCATGGTGCCTACTCAATTAATCAACCTTAAAATAATACTTTCCACTCTTCTAAATTACACTTCCCTTCTTCAGTTTGTAGAAAGGGCTCATTTAACTAGAACATGATTTTAAAGGTAGAAATGAGCCTGGGCAATGTAACTGGGGTTCAGATCTGAACTCTGTAAAAGGGCTGAGTGATTGGATCTGGTGCCAAATGCTACTTTATGGCTGACTTCAACTGCTCTGCTGGTGCAAGTCAGAAGGAAAATCATCAGATGGAGCTCCCTGATGACCTGTCCTGCAGAAGGAAACCAGTGGAGCATGGAAATGTCTTCTGGGGGCTTCAGCTATCCTCATTTGTTTTACTGGCCTGTTGGGGCTCTGAGCATCAGGAAGCATTCCTGTGCAGTTGGGGTATCCCTGACTGATGACTACTTCTGGACTAGACTGTGCTTTTCCACGAAGGAGGAGAGCATTTAGTTACCACACACAGTCAGTTTGTAACAAACACAGCCTAAGTAGTTTAAAGCAGAGATTTACAAACTATTTTCATAGGATACCATGGTAATGGGGGCAGCAGGTATTGGGAACAGCAGTATGAATAAGGACAGGGGCAGATCTGTCCCTGTGTCAGCTGGTGTCTTGCTCAAAATAGCTCCTGCACTATTAAAGACACATGTATTACAGCTGATAACACCTATTAGCCTCCGCTTTGCAGCTAAAACTCCTGCAAGTCTGGCTTCTAGCCCATGACCATTTAATTCATGTTCTATAAATGTAATTCAGTATTCAGGTCTGAGTCAAAATTTCTTCAGATTTGGCACTTTTGCCTTGACTCAGCACTACTGAAAATGAAAATACATGGAAATACCCTACTGACAATTTATACTGAATTAGCGTCATACATATTTGATGGAATTCTCCTTTGAGAAAGCATTTTTGTTAAAAATATGATTATATAAACACTTAAAATGAATATGCAGTTGAAACTCTATTTATTAGCTGGCTTATAATTGAGGTCATCATCCTATGATCTTGCATGAAATAGCAGTGATTTCAGCAAAACTTTGCCACTTTATCTCACTCAAAGGCTTGACCTATAGGCTGAAAGAGTGTAAAACCACTTATGTGGATGGTTACGGGACATGAGCAAAGATTGTTGCTGTAACAGTAACATTGCTATTTTTCTCGTGATTGAACTGCTCTAATGGCATCTTCTAAAAACTTTTTATTCTAATGAAATTTTGTGTTCTATCAAAGTCCTGTGGACACTGCTTCAGCAGGGTTTGATAACATGAAGATAAAGTAAAGACAAGATTAAAAAAATTACATGTTTAATGGCAAATGGTCACAGAATCACAGAGTCATTGTTAAGGTTGGAAGGGACCTTGGGAGATAATTTAGTCCAGCCTCCAAATTCTCAGTCCATGAAAAATATTTTTTAACTTATTCAGTTACTAGGCCTTTATGAATGATTTGTGAATTTGTGGTTTATGAATGATTTGGCCTTTAGGAATGATTTCATGCAATGCAGTTTTGTAAAATTAAAGTTACCAGGAAATAACAATCATTCACATATGGTTGTCCCTTTGCCTTTATGGTGGGACCTTTTTTTTCCCCTGAATTTATCTGTTTACAAGTAGTTATCTGGCTGTCTATGCTTACTCTATAATCAAGGAAAGAGATAGAAGAGTTGAGTAGTCTTCTGGGGACACTTATCTTTTTTTCCAGTGATAATAGAGAAAACTGGAGGAGCCAACTACTTTAGGCTATCTTCTGCCAATTAAGATAGGAAAGATAAACCCCACTGTAATGTACAAATCATATTCCATCTGCTCATTGGCATTTTGTTCTTCCAGTGAAACAGGGCAGAATTTTGACAGAACATTTTTCATGAGATGCTTAATTTCTCCTGTACTAGTTGTAATCTATTGTCAGAGAGGGCCACCATGATCGGCTCTGACCTCCCTTAGAGGAAGGATGTGGGACTTTATTGGGTAAATTTGTTTGAGTACTAGACTGCATCTTTTAAAAAAGCTACCCCAACTGGAATTAAAGGTGTGAATAATATGGATCTGGTATTTTTGCCTGAATGGCTGGATTTCCAAATCTTCGTCAGCTGGTTGGGTATCCCTCCATCATTGACTTGTTTTCCCTTATAGATGCTTTGATTGAATTCAGCTCAGGTCTTAACCCTTTTTTGATAAGCTTAATCAATTCAGATCTTTGAGTCATTCATTTTAGGATTTATTTTCCAATCCTTTTATATTTCTCATGGTTCTAGTCTGATTCCTTGTCAAAATGTGGATACTGTCACTGGACTGTATCCTGTGCCAATTTTGCAGATGATAGAATTTCCCCAGTCTGTTATCCCTCTTGGCTACAAGATTTTACTGTAGCTCATATTCAAAAGATTATCCATTATGGTTTGCAAATTGATTTCAGAATTATGATTTCCTAAGACTAAGTTTGCTATTCTATAAGGATGACATCTGGCTTCTTGTCCTGTTTCTGCATTAAACCTTTTAAAATTGCACAGATTTTGCCTTCACCCTTTTTTTTACCAGCTTCTTGTACATGATGTATTCCCTGCTTCATTTGAAATTCCTCTGGTATCTGTACACCCACAAGCTTTATCAGTAACACTTTCATACTGAGTCATCAATAAAAACATTACATGGCACGAGGACAAAGATTCTGGGAAAGCCAAACCAGGACACCGCAACTTAGTAGATCCTTGGTTTACAATCCAAACCCTACCTTTTAACTATTTCTGTAATTCCAGACACGTGATTTATGAAACAGAAGTGTCTGTTTGAAAAACACAAAGTTCCCACTTTAAAGTTGTACCAGCTTCTCTTTGCATCCAGTTAGCTGTTCATGATGCATGGCTCATGAGGAGCTTCTTCATCAAAGGGACACTGAGATATTTCAAAGAAGCATTGACCTGCAGTGGCTGGATGTGAGGGACAAATATCTGGTTATGTGCAGGTTACAGATGTGAAGTTTGCAGCCCTTCTCCTTGCCATTGCTTGGGATGCTGTCTGTATAATATAGTTTACTGGGTATATCCAGATGCAAATACAGCATTTTTTTCACAGACAATGCTGGCTAAGTACTTTTTTGTTATTGAATCAAAGACTACTGTGAAATAACCCCGAGCATCTTTTGGACTTTGCTGCAGTGTCGTGGTGGCAAAGCACAACTGGGGTCTTATAGCCCCTAAAATAATCACACAGGGAAACTGTGTTTAAAGATGTGTTTTACACACACTGTGTTCACATTTAAAATGTCACAAATCTCAGAGGTTTTGAGGTTTGGGTGATGTTTGGGGCTTGATTAACTAATGTGCACATTCCTGTAGCATAAAAATCAAACCTGTTTTTACTGAATGAATGGTAGGGAAAAAACATTCAATTCACAGAAAAGACCAACATCAATTCACTTCCTTATTAGTGACGTGGTAAAAGGTCAGAGGGCTACTGACATGTGTTTCCATTGTCAGTTTTTGCTGTAATAAAGACAGATGGTTATACTGTTGTGCTGAAAAATGGCTGGTATTGGAAACGGCTTAGAGGAACACTTTGTGTAAGGTGCTTTGGTTTTTTTAATTGTGAAAAGACCTGTCTTTGAAAAATTATAGAAATTCCTCATTATCCAGAAAAAGGAGAAACTTTGCAGTCTCCAGTGTCTCAGATTTAATCTCTCTGTTTAAAGTTCCACACTGGTGACATTTATTCTTCTCTGTTTTAACACATGCTTCCTTTCAGCAACACTATCTGCCCATCAGGAATCAAAGCAAGTCCAGATGGCTCAAGAACAGATGGCTTATGGTTTAAGAAGCATGGGTCAGATTCAACCATACAGTGTACCAAGTTCACAGGAGTGCTCTTCTTACATCTAGAGGTTTGGAGATGCTGAATAATGATTTTTCTCTGCTTTGCTATTGTCAGGCTGTGAAAGTTAGCATGTATGAGAGAGTGAAACCAGAAGGTGCTATAAGAGGGAAAGTTCTATATGCTCTGCTCAAGGAAAAGAATGAGCTTCTCATATGGTAAAAAGGCACAATGTAGCAGTTGCAAAGCCAGATATCTGAGAAGTATTTCAAAAATCTGCTTTGCTCTGAAATTTGAACGAGACTCCCGGAAGAAGTCTGATAAACAATGCCAGAGAGAGCCAAGGTGTTTCCAGGGAAGAAGAGAAAGGGAGATCTAGCAAACTCACTATTCAACATGACATGTACATTGTGCCAGTAAAGTGCCTTGTTTTGGAATACATGTAAGGACAGAGTCCACTCAGTATTTTTTATCAGTAAATCCCTACTTCAATACAGTCAGGAGTGTTACCCCTATAATTTAGGTGAACAAAGAAACAGAGAGAAGTAAAGCAATCTAGTCTTTCAAGACCATGCAATATAGCAATATATGGGAAAAAAACCCATTTACGATACATTTTAATCCTCAGTAGCTTTTGCAGAAAGGGATAGTTTTGAGAAGGGAGCTTAATGAATAGGAAGATTCAAAAGTAGTCTTACTGACCTAAACTTAGTGAATATTCAGCTTCTCTCCTTTCAAACACGTTCTTTTCCCTATGTTTTTGATTCTTCTCAGCACTCCAGGAGTGGTCTCACCAGTGCTGAGTAGAGGGGAAGGATCACCTCCTTTAACTTTGCATGACGATAGTGCCCAGGGCACTATCAGCCTTTTTTGCAACAAGGCTCCTTGCTCATGTTCTCTTTGGTCTCCACCAGGACATCCCAGATCCTTTTCTGCCAAGCTGCTTTCCAGGTGGGCCATGCCCAGCATCAGGGTTGTTCCTGCCCAGGGGCAGGACTTTGCTCTTTCCCTGGTTTAACTTCATGAGGTTCCTGTCAGCCCATTTCTCCTGGATGCTGAGGTCCCTCTGCATGGCAGCACAGCCCTCTAGTGGGTCAGCCACCCCTCCCAGCTTTGTGTAAGCAGCAGACTTGCTGAGTGTACACACTCCCCACTCTTGCCTCATCATCCAGATCCTTAATGAAGATGGTAAATAGGATTGGATTCAGTATTGTCCCTTGGGGTGTAACTAGCACTGCTCCTCACAGGCCATCATCTAGACTTCATGCCACTCTGTCCTGTGTATGTTATGTCTGTATTGCTTTTCATACTTGCCCATAAACTTTACACTGACAAGAAAGACTTAAGAAGGGGGAAAGGGTGAGGAAAAAGAAAGTAACATCTCCCATACAGAAACTGAACATGATAATTTTATTCTCTATTGCGTTATGTTTGTTATCTGCTAGACACTGCTTAATATCTCCATTTGGTCCTTGCCTTCTCTCTCCCTTTCCAGTCCTGGAGTTGAAAAAGAGACCTAGGTGGAGGAATGCTACCTCCAGGAACATCCTTGGAGATCAGCATAGGCAAGGATAAATCAGGAGAAGCTTTAACACGCTATATTTTAGAGTAAGGGCCAGTCTAGTCCATCTCAGTACTACAGATATAATTGGGGTAACTTAGTTGCATCAGGGTCTCATCTGAGCTTGAGGACCAAGCCTCTGCTGTTAGTTCTTACACACAACATTGCCTTTCTACAGCCTCTTATCTGGCTGAAATTTGCAAAACCATCCTATCTGGTAGGAAATGCAGGGAATAATATTAAGCCTCTAATGGTTTGGTTTCAGAAATCTTTCTCCTACTGTATATGCAATCAACACAACTGTGACTACCTGCTATCATCCTAAGTGTGCCTTTTTCTCCTAAATAAATAACCAGAACAAATATTCATCTGCTGCAGAAATGCTTAATGCTGACATGACATGGATTTATGGGAGCAGAACCAGTAGAGCAACAAGAGAAATGTGTTCTGCCCAGCTCTAGCTAACATTCTCCATCTCCTAAGATTTCTGAATGTCATCCCAAGTATAAATTAGACCACTGAGAGGGTGAAATATCCCTGTATTTTTCTTCTTGCCTCTCTGCCAGTCATTTTCAGCAAGCAAAATCAAATCTTTCCAGGTAAGAGTTGTAACAGACTACCTCCACTTTGCATAATTTACTATAAAAGATGTATAGCAATGGAACATAAAAAGTCCAGTGATGGCATCATCCAAAACCTCTCCAAAACTTATAGTACAAATTGATTTTAAAATATTCCTTTTGTCTTTACACCTTTTAAACCTTTTACCTGTCTTTTAAACCTTTCTCAATGAAAGACTCTTCTAATGGGATAATTTGACATTTTGGATGCACAAGCCATGGAGTTTTCCTCATAAATTGAATTGAAATGTTCCTTGTATGATAAGTCTACATTGAAAGACTATGTGTGGTGCAGGGTTACCAAACCAGCTCTAAACAAATTAGTGTGGGCACCAGCTGCTGTGTAACTCTGTTAGCCAAGAAGTCCATCAAGGCTAATGAGTTCTGCTGAGAGGCAGCCAGCCTTAACTTAGGTAAAGTGTCCTGTTGCCATGCCATTCTCTTACTCGTAATTCGATAATTTGACTATTGTGATTTTCAGCAGCTAAATATCTGTAGCATATATTTGGAATATTGTTTACATGTATGTAGGCTTTGGAACTAAATAATTCAGAATCAAATTTTACTCTAGTCTGTGTACTTATGTATATGGGGTATAATGAACAGAATCTATTTCATATTAACAGCTATTTGTCTCAGTGTATTGGTTTGGCATGGCCTGGTTTTGGGTACCAGGGGGCCGAAAAGGTGGCTCCTGTGAGAAGCTGCTGGGAGCTCCCCACCATGTCCGGCAGAGCCAGTGGCTGATGGCTCTGAAGATGGACACGCTGCTGGCCAGAACTGGGCCAGTGAGAGAGGCTGGTGACACCTCTGTGATGACATCTTTAAGGAGAAAATCAAAACAAGGTCACGAGTTTTTGCTTCTAGCCAGAGCAGAGGAGGAGGTGAGAACATGTGAGGGAAAACAACCTGGGACACCAAGGTCAGTGGAGAAGGAGAGGGAGGAGCTGCTCCAGGCGCCGGAGCCGAGGTTCCTCTGCAGGCCGTGGTGCAGCCCATGG